>JAHUTJ010051220.1:0-14975 GCA_036250325.1 Characodon lateralis
ATATAGTGACAGTGAATGAAGGTTCTTCTGTTAGACAAGCAGAAGCTCATATAATGTCCTGATCCAAGAAAACATAATTAATGTGGGAATGCAGCCTTCATGTTCTGGAGACATGAGTTCCCTCAGCGTTATTTGTAAAATATTCAATAAGGAAGCCTAGAGACTGTTTTTAAGGTAATCTTCTTTTTATGTCATTAATCTTTTATGTATTTTTATGTACTATCATGTTTTGTTTGTATATTTTATCAACTAAAACAGACATGTTCAAAAATTCAGTTGTTTACCTCCATGGACAACATGGAAGAGCATTTTTAAAATGTTTAAAATTTACATGTAAATTAAATTTGGATGACAGTAAGCGTTGGAATTTTAAAACTCCTAAACAGAATTGATTTGTGTTGCATTTGTTCAAAAATGTTATTAATCACAAATTTAAAAATCCCACATATGGTACATAACATGTTGATTTGCAGATGTATCTTCTCACAAGAGAGATGAAGAGGAGCTGAAGCACCTGAAAGCCAAACAAACATTCCTGCTGCAGGAAATGTACAACCTGACAAACATCAACAAAAACCTCACAGAACAAATAGAAATCATGAAGAAAACTTGGAATGAGCAGAACGTCAGTCGAGCTCAGTGGAGCATTGATGAATACTGTCGCATGGAAAACAACAGTATGTTCAGATCTCCTTGTGATGAAATATTAGTCTTAATAATTATTATATTGGCCAGTTCAAATGTTTACTTGTTGATCTCTATTTCAGAGAGAAAGTGTGTTTCTTGTCAGCAAGGCTGGCTCCAGTCTCAGTCCAGCTGCTATGCAGTTAATGATGCTGAACCTCCACATCAGAGAACCTGGGAAGAAGCACGAGAAAACTGCAGAGGAAAGATTTCAGATCTGACTGTTGTTGGTAATGAAGATGAAAAGGTAAAGATAGAGATGGGAAACTGTTTACATGAACTACAAACATAAGTTTAGCTGAAACTGTTGGTCATATAAATGAAATAAAAATGTTATCATTTTAACTCTTTCTCCACAGGCGTTTGTTAAAGACAAGAGTTGGGTTAATAACAGAATTAAAGGATACTGGATCGGTCTCAGAGTTGAAGAAAGGAAATGGAAATGGATCGATGGAAGTGATCTGAACAATCAGTGAGAGACATATTATTTATTAAACTTTATATAAAATAAATCTATCAGCCTTGATCTAACAGATGATTGTCCTTAGAGTCTGGATACAGCAGCACTCTCCAACTGATGGTCAATGTGTAACTTCTGTCCAGAACCAAGAATGGAGATCAGTGAGGTGTGATGAAAAGAACGCATGGATCTGTGAGAAGAAGGCTTTATCTGTTTAAACATGAAATATTCAGATTTCTGGAGGACACTTGAAATACCTTAAAATAAAATATATTAAATTTTTATTTTTAAAATTTTCACAAGCTCTAAACAGTTATCTTTTATTATTAATTATAATGTAAATTAAAATTAAATTAAATATATATCAGAATTAGAATGATTTTTTTTAATATTATTTCTTATAATTTAAACTTTAAATTAGCTTTTTTCATCCCACCTTTATTGAACATATTTAGAAAAAGCATCTCCCTTTAGGTGACACAAAATAGTTATTAATTTAATACCTTTAAAATGCTTTTCTGCAGTTTGTTTCTGGGCCAAAGATTTATAAAATATTCAAATTCATTAAAAAGAGGCCAAAGACTGCTGTAATCCCTGTTTTCTGTTGTTAACTTTTTAAAGTAATGAGGTATTGAGATTATGTATCATGTTAAATATTTAGATGCATGTCCTTTTTTAACATTATTATTCTGAATAAAACTAATGTCTGTAATGTCTGCTTGATGTGTTCCTGTTCCCTGCTCACTATGATGCTGGATATTGATCCTGGGCTACACAAAGAGGATCATCATTCATATGTTGATATTAACATTAACAGATCAGTTACATCAGCACATTGTCTTCAGTTCATATGGCGCTCTGCTGTAGGTCAGATGACTGTCTGTTTATATAAATTTACTTTTAAAGTAGTTGCAGAAAGTTACACACAGTTCTCCTTATTTAAAACTGACCGATCATGTTTCTGAAACTAAACCAAGATGTTTATTTGCCTGCAAATGAAATATTGTCTGAACATCCATGAAATAATGCTTTTAGCACAGAAAGTCTGTTTAATTGTATAAATTATATCTTGTTTTTAATTATTGTTTTATTCCTCATTACTGCCCTCATACATTGTTCTGAATATGTGGAGTTAAGAAAGGAAGTTTCAAACAATAACATAAAAATATCAAAGAGAACAAAAAGGTAAAGTTTTTATTCTGCTGAAAACAGCTTCTCCCTGTCCACGCAAAGCTCAATTTTTACCACTCTGTACGCTGTGTCACACAATAAACTGCTTGGCCGGAAAAAGTCTCCACACCAAAGGGTTTTATATGTGACACACTGCTTTGAGCAACCGGTTGCGTGTCACTGCCACGTGCATTCACCTTCTTTGTCCCTAGTGTGGTTCAATGAGCTTTAATCCCACCTTCTTTTCTTTTTTAGCCCTTAAATACAATTTGTTGTGTACTTGGACTCTGTAGGAGTGCTGAGAAGTTGAAATTAGTCTCTCCAGGGGCTGCGTAGATATCTTTATATTCTGTTCGGGTCATATTTTTCAATCTGTTTAGTTTTCTCTATTCTCTATTATGTTTTTGAGCTATTACACACTATTTGCTGCAGAACAGCTAATTGTACACCAACCTCAAGTATGCTGAAGCTGCAAGTGGATAAGTCTAAATGTTCGGCCGTAAGGTGTCCCACACAATTCATTCCTGCCTCCAGCATCAGAGCCTCTTTGAAATGTAAACTACACTCCTCAGTGTAGGTACTTGGTATGGATGGAGAGGGTTTAAATACAGTAATAACACACCATTTGCGATGCATTCATTTGAAGGCGCGGTTCTGCAGGTTCGTCGTCTTTATTCTCCTCTCACTCGGGGTCAGATATCTAAGGCTGGATGGAGAAGTCCTCTGTTGTTGACATCTTTTAATCAATTTGGGAATAAAACCTTTCTACACCGCTAGATACTTGTATCTCTGTTATCAAACTACAAAAATGGCCGAAAAATATGGAGTGGAACACTACGTGACCTGAACAGGGGCGGGCTGTGATGTGCCTCAATAGCTTTTAAAGAGACGGCACCAAAATTAATTGTTCTCAGACGCACCTCAGAAGAGGCGCGTGTGGAGCTACAATAACAAGGAACTCAGACCAAAGCATTGTCATTCCACTTTATATTGACCACAACTGAATGATTTAAGTGTGAAAAGGAAGGATTTCCTTTAAAGGGGGCATGATATGTCCCCTTTAAATCATAAGGCCGAAAAGGTTTGTGGCTAGACTGGAGCGCAGCGGAACGGATAGAGTGTACATTCTGGGTTACAATATATATGGCACCAAGTGAAACAACTGGAGGCGAAGCTGAGCAGCATGGAGCAGTAGTTCAAACTTGAAATGTTTCACGATTTAAGGTCCACTACCTGGTGTGTAATTTTTTAAAACTTTATATCATAATCTTTAGAGATATTTTATTTAAATATATTGTATGCTTGTGAAATGTATCTAATTTGAATAATAATAATTCTGTATTATTATTAGTAATGATAATAATTTTACAGATTTTACATTATTAACAAAAACTACCTAATCTGACTGTACTTTTGCACCCAGTAAGTATTCTAACCAGCTAAGCCTTTAAGGGCAAAATACTCTCTTGGGGTTTTAGTTTATCCTTTCCTTTCTTCTCTCTAGCTTATTGCTCACATTTTAACATCTTCTTTCTTATGTCTTCTCAATGGTGTGGTAGTTCACGGTAAGTTGCTGTCTTTTGTCTGTGCAAATAATTACACACACAGGTGAAACCTCAATGCTGTGTTAATTAGTTCTGCATTATTACCGCAGCTAGAGGGTGCAAGGTGAGCGTGGAAGGCAGATATTAAAAATGTATACAGTATAAGAGAGACTGTTACAGCATGGCTGTAACATTTGCTTTCCACATTTTCCTTCATCTGTAGGATATCCCGACCTCTGACATCATTTCTCTTGCAAATTCAGAGGTTTCTCATTTGAAGCAGATGGATGAAATGTACTCTGATCACAACTCGCTGTGCTTGGTGAGACCAGCCCATCCGTCACTCCTCAGTTTTCCAGCTACGATCCAGGCAGCTCTGATCCTCTTCGGTCAGTAAAGTAGTTCAGACTAATGGCTGGTGTCTGCAACCACCAGCATTGCACCGTTTCACCATATTAACGCCATTTTAATGCAACTTGGCTTTTACCTGAACAATTTATCAATGAGGCTCTCACAATGAATGTCCGGACAGTTCCCCTTTCACCCCACTTCTGGGCGACTTTGGCTTTGCAAATTTTAACAGCAAAATGTGCCTATTTTGTGTCACAATTGTCATTTATCACATCTTTAATCCTAATATCATGCCAATTACTGCCCAATTTCTTTTATATTAAAATGTTTTCTTTCAATTTCGGCATTTGTGGGTAAAGCGTGTCACAGGCACTTTAAAGCTGCTTTCAATCTGTGATCATGCCTGTTTATGATGTGCTGACCAACCACCAGCAGGAGCGCTGTATAAAAGGAGGCTCTGTTATCTGCCTGTCTACAGGTCAACTGGAGCGGTATGTACTGTACATTCTGTCTGTTGCACAGAAGCTGTTGACTGCCTGCTTAATCCAACTTGTTTGTGCATTTAAAAGCATCTTGGTTGTGGCGTCTTCTATTTGTACTGCAGTATCAAGTTTATCACTCCTTCCCAGGTGATCATAACATAACAGAAGATGTACTCAGTGCTGATCTCAGTGTTAGTGATTTTGATTTGGCATGTGGCGTCATCTGTTGCTCCTGTCCAGGGATATGTGCCACAAAGCGGGGTTAAAAAGCTGTGGGTAGGAAGCAGATATTCTGTGTAGACCTACCTTATCCTGTCATCCTCAGGGTTGCTGGTTCCAGAACAGGTGGTAACAATTAATTTACCCAACTCTAAGTCAAGTTAACCCTGAATCCAACACAAGCACGAGTATAGAAGAAGCTCTCATCAATGGAATGCAGATAACACCAGTGACCATGGAAACGTAGAAGTGCTTATTTCTCGCTGACTGAATTAGAAATCGTAATGAGGCTATATAGAGAATATCAAAACATATTTAACAAAAAACACAATATTGTTGCTACTGTAATAGTGTAAGAGTTATCATGGCAGAGAATTGCTGACCAAGTCAATGTATGTGACAGAGAAATAAAGTTTACATTTTGACTCTACACTTCACCATCCAACAAAAAGCTGTTTCTAATCTATTGGCCAGAAAAATAAATCTAAAACATATCCCTGGTACTTTTAGTGTCAGTCTGTTGTGGAAATTCAGTAAAATTAATCCATGATAAAAACAGAAAAACTATTAAAACCTGCAAGTGTTAGATGTACCAGGCCACATTGTTGTACCCCACCTCCCCCGTGCAGTTGTCTGAGTTGAAGTGGAGCTCTGTATAAAAACCTTTGACAAATCTGTCTTCACATGGACCCTTCCTTCCTTCCTTCCTTCCTTCCTTCCTTCCTTCCCATCACATTTCGTGCAACCCTGTTGACTATTTGCATCAAAACCTTTGATGTTTCTGTGATGTGTGTGTGTGTGTGTGTGTGTGTGTGTGTGTCTGTATTTAATGGCAGCAAATCAAGATGAAATATAAAAATACAGAAATTGTTATGTTTAAACTTTACCTTTTGGCTCTAAGAGTGCTAGCGACTCCTGTTTCAAATAAAATTCTACTAAACCTAAGCTATTTGTGCCAAGTGATAACATAAAACTGAACTACACCACAATCTATGATGGGGATTGAATCCCCAGGGGCCCATGTGATAGGTAGGTAAACGGACAACTCTGCTATAGAGACAATTTAACATCACCAAATATTTGCAATCAGGATCATTGGCAGTTTAAGTGCCACAGTAACATTTCTGACAGCATGACATACAATTGCCTTTGAAGGACTTTATGCGGCACCTATTCTCGTACTCGTACTTGTCGTCTTCCGCTTTCCCTCTCCCCAGACACCTCTTCCAGCTCCTCTCGGTGGAGCCAGAGGCGTTCCCAGGCCAGCCGAGAGACATAGTCCCTGCAGTGTGTCCTGGGCCGTCCCCTGGACCTCCTACCAGTGGGACGTGCCTGGAACACCTCCCGAGGAAGGCGTCCAGGAGGCATCCGATATAGATGCCCGAGCCACCTCAACTGGCTCCTCTCAATGTGGAGGAGCAGCGGCTCTACTCCGAGCCCCTCCCGGATGGCCGAGCTCCTCACCCTATCTCTAAGGGAGTGCCCGGCCACCCTACGGAAGAAGCTCATTTCAGCCCCTTGTATCCGGGATCTCGTTCTTTTGGTCATGACCCAAAGTTCATGGCAATAGGAGAGGGTAGGAACGTAGACAGAACGGTAAATCGAGGGCTTCGCTTTTTGGCTCGGCTCTCTCTTCACCACAACGGACCGGCACAACGCATCCCCATTACTGCAGCAGCCAGACTGATCCGATTATCTATCTCCCGCTCCATTCTTCCTCATTCGTGAACAAGACCCTGAGATATTTGAACTCCTCCACTTGAGACTCCCCTCTAACCTGAAGAGGACAAGACCCCCATTTCAGGTTGAGAACCATGGCCTAGGACTTGGAGGAGCTGATCTTCATCCTAGCCGCTTAACACTGCGAACCGCCCCAGCGCATGCTGTAGGTCTTGGCTAGAGCGGGCCAGTAGGACCACGTCATCGGCAAAAAGAAGAGACGAAATCCACTGGTCCCCAAACCACACCCCCTCCGGGCCTTGGCTATGCCTAGAAATCCTGTCAAAGGGCAGCGCTGCCGGGGTCCAACATGCACCGGGAACATGTTCGACTTAGTGCCGGCAATGCGGACCAAACTCCTGCTCTGCTTGTACAGAGACCGGATGGCCCCTAATAAAAGGGCCCCCAATTCCATACTCCTGGAGCACCCCCCTCAAGGCACCACAAGGGACACAGTCGAATGCCTTCTGCAGGTCCACAAAACACATGTGGGCAAACTTCCAAGAATCCTCGAGTACCCTGTAGAGGGTATAGAGCTGTTCCACAGCCGGGACGAAAACCACACTGCTCTTCCTGAAGCCGAGGTTTGACTATTGGCCGGACTCTCCTCTCCAATACCCTGGCGTAGGCCTTACCAGGGAGGCTGAGGAGTGTGATCCCCCTGTAGTTGGAACACATCCTCTGGTCACCCTTCTTATGAAGGGGGACCACAACCCCAGTCTGCCAGTCCAGAGGCACTGTCCCCGACCGCCACGCAATGTTGAAGAGGTGTGTCAACCATGACAGCCCCACAACATCCAGAGACTTGAGGTACTCATCCACCCCTGATGCACTGCCACCGTGGAGCTTTTTAACCACCTTGGTGACTTCAGCCTGGGTGATGAAAGAGTCTAACCCCGAGTCCCCAGCTTCTGTTTCCACCAGGGAATGCGTGATGGCAGGATTGAGGAGATCCTCAAAGTACTCCTTCCACCGCCCGATAATGTCCCCAGTCGAGGTCAGCAGCCTCCCATCCCCACTGTAAACAATGTTGGCAAAGTACTGCTTCTCCCTCCTGAGGCGTCGGACGGTTTGCCAGAATAGCTTTGAGACCAACCGGTAGTCCGTCTCCATGGCCTCACCGAACTCCTCCCAGCCCGGGTTTTTGCCTCAGCCACAGCCTGGGCCACGGCACACTTGGCCTCAAGGTACCCGTCAGCGGCCTCAGGCGTCCCACAAGCCAACCACAGCCAATAGGACTCCTTCTTCAGCTTGACAGCGTTCCTTACTGCTGGTGTCCACCACCAGGTTCGGGGATTGCCGACGTAACAGGAACCGCAGACCTTACGGCCACAGCTACGGGCAGCAGCATCAACAATAGATGCGGAGAACATGATCCACTCAGACTCTATGTCTCCAACATCCCCCGGAATCTGATCAAAGCGACGAGAGTTGAATACATCTCTGAGCCAAAGGCTCTGCCAGACGTTCCCAGCAGACCCTCACTATGCACTTGGGCCTGCCAAGTCTGTCCGGCATTCTCTTCTTCCAGCGGATCCAACTCACCACCAGGTGATGATCAGTGGACAGCGCATCCGCTCTCTTCACCCGAGTGTCCAAAATATGGTCTGACGATACGGCAACAAAGTCGATCATCAACCTCCTGCCTAGGGTGTCCTGGTGCCAAGTGCACTGATGGACACCCTAATGCTTGAACATGGTGTTCATTATCTGTGACTAGCACAGAAGTCCAATAATGAAACACCACTCTAATTCAGATCAGGGAGGCCATTCCTCCCGATCATGCCTCTCCAGGTGTCACTGTCGTTTCCCACGTGGGTGTTGAAGTACCCCTGCAGAATAATGGATAATAATATCCAGCACTCCCGACAGGGACACCAAGAAGGCCGGGTACTCCGCACTACCGCCTGGCCTGTATGCCGAAACGACAGTCAGAGACCTGTCCCCAACCCGAAGGCTGGGGTACCACTGGGGTAAACCCCAACACGAGACAGCTGAGCTGGGGGGCAACAAGCAAACCCATCACAGCCTGCCGCCTCTCCCCGTGGGCCACTCCAGAGTAGAAGAGAGTCCAACCCCTCTCAAGGAGATGGGTTCCAGAGCCCACGCTGTGCGTGGAGGTGAGCCTGACTATTTCTAGTCAATATCTCTCGACCTCCCGCACAAGTTGTTCAAATGAATGCAAGATGTATTTAGTGGTAACTGCGGCTCAATATAGAACATCTTTGTATCTGTTAACACCTGAATCTAAACACCTGTGTGTGTAAGTGTGAGCTTACTTGTGTATATAAGGTTTTTCTGTAAAAAAAATGCAATAGCACATGAAACAAACTTAACTGGAGGAATAACCTCCTTTATTTGCCCATATAAATCTTTATATTTGCCAGCATGTTGGCAGCATTATCATAGCACTGCCCCTTGCAAGTTCTGTCACTCCTCATCTTTTCCAACACCAGTACATACTCATATAAAGCTTCTTATGTGTACCTTTTAAAAGAATCAAATAGAGAAGGCGTTCCTGATATAGCACTTTAGGATGCACTTACCTTAAGATCACTGTAGGCTGTCTGCCACATCCAGGGTTGAGTCAGCATTGACTGGGAAGTATTTGGCCATTTTAATAAACTGGCATTTTCCAATAAATCACAGTCATTAATCATATGAAATAAACTTAGGAGAAAGATATGAAGGTATGCCTGAAATCTTCATATCAGACTTCAGAAGGATCAATCCCAGAATGCACAAGCAATTGCCATTATTAGTTCTGTTAAAAACATCACTAGAACCTCCAACAGCAGTCAGTAACTTCAAGTTTTCTTAAAAAAAACAAGCACTGTCAGATTAAAATATTTTCTCCAGCTCCGCAGCTATCCGTTTGTAAGCCGTTTCTGCTGTTTGTATACTGGCTCCCATGCTTTAAAATCAGCATTCTTGTCTTGGCAGCACTAAAGTTCTTTGTACTCTATGGGTCCTCCACTGACACAGTTGCGACAGCCAAAGGTGTTTGTTCCTTTGTGACCCTTCTCTCAGTGTGGACTTTAACAAGGCAAATCTTCTTGGTCTCAATATCTTTCTAACTTGAGTAGTTGAGAGGTACAACAATTCTTCTCATTCTCCTATAAATGCTTTAAAACATGCTGTCAATTTGCTAACCTTGTCCTCTTTTCTCTCTATTTTTGGCCTTCCACTCTCCTATTTTCTGTTGTCCGCCATCATGGCAGAATTACTGATGAATGTCTCCCAGGTACAGCATAAATGATCAATAACAATCAATCACATAAATTAATATACTTCTTATGGCATGGTCTCAACCCATTTAGCAGCTGATAAAATTAAGGTATTCTCATTATCTGTATTCATTGCTAAAGCACAAGCTTCAGTGAGAGACAATTCGAAACTGTAAAACCTGAACTCACAGTCGAACTGCAGGTAACCCTAAGAACTGATGAGGAACTAATCATGGAGAAACTGCTAGTTGATCATTGCCTAACGATTACCTACTTATAGCATGAGTACAATTATGAGGAAATGTTTAGTGAATGGGTTGCCAGTCAGGAAATCAATTATTAACTAGTCAGGGAGTAATTGCTAATTTATCATCACCTAAAACAAAACTAGTTATTTAAGTGCGGTATCCAGAATTTTCACAATTTCAAATCTTTTTTCAACACTACTCTATTATGTCTACAACCTATTTGCAATATTACCCCTAATTGAACGCTGTTCATCTTCATTCAAGAGATTATTTTTAACATACCCTGTGGGGATCTGTGTAATCTGTTAACAAATTAACCATCCAGTTTAAATGTTGTTCAATAGTTTTGCGAAGCATCCTTACATGGACCTAATTAATGTAAGCATATATTTTGTTGTCATGAGGACCGGTTAAGAAATTAAAATTCACATATTTTGTTGAATTTATTATTTGGGTATAATGTATGTGATATTTTTAAACTGATATTTGACTTTATCAATGATAAGTTATGAAAACAATCTTATAAAGCTAAAAGTTGATCAGAAGTTGCAAAAGAAGATGTTGTTTAATCCTGACTCATGTTCAAAGCACAAAGCTAGCCTCACATTTTTCAATGAGCTATGAAATCAACACCTTGTCCTCCCTCTCGTTCCTATAGAAAACAACTGTATTTTATTACAGTCTGTTCACAGATAATGACACCTAGATGTGATGGATCTAACACGTGTATAACATGAGCTACAGCACCTGCACTCCCCTTCTTGGTCACTCAGATCAGCTAATCAGAACACGGCGAAAGCTCAAGCGAGATCGGTCTTCTGCTGCACTCTGCTGCTGCTAATTAGAAAAGCTTTTTAAGTAGCCATTTTTAAATCTGCTCTGAAGACCCACCTGTTCTCCTTGGCGTTTGACCTGGTATAAGTTGTTGTTGCAGTGTGTGTTGTGTTTTCTAGTTGTTACTTTTACATGTATTTTATTTCTATTTTTAATAATGCGGTTTGTTTTAAAATCTAATGTTTTGATCATTTATTTCAATCATTCTTCTTGTTCAGCACTTTGGTCAGTACCTGCTGTTCACTTGGCTTGACTACTGGATTTGGATCATTGAAAGTCATCAGACCCATCTTATAGTTACATCCTTCCTAAACTTAACTAATCTAAGCTTCTAGTCATGAGCACCAGTATGTACCACATTAGCAATTGGAAGGAGAACTTTACATGTATCCTGATCCAGAATATCTATTCGTTTTGGCCATTAGAGGGTGCTGCATTAAGCTTTTTAATAATAAATGTACATTTCTATATGATGACAGGGCTATTTTCAATTTAATTATTATACGATTTGTTCTTATTAACCTGTTTCTTTTTAAATGCTGAGTAAATCTATTGAATCTCTAGTTTCTCAGAGCAGCAATGAGAGGATCAACAGTTACAGATCATACTACAGCTGGGAGGTTGTGGTTTTGATGTGACTTGGTTCTTTCAGGGATGAATTTACACATTTTCAGTTGCACAATAACCATGTTTAGGATCAATTGTTTCCATCTTAAGCACATTAATTGTACAGTTTGATGAATCCGTCACAGTAAAGGCACGACTCAATGCCTTAAAAAAAGCATAAATAATAAATTGGGTCATTTCTAAGACAACTTACTAAAACAGTATCCCTGCTTTATTTTCTTGTCTAACAATGATTTTAATGCATTTAGTTATTTTTTTTAGTTTATAAAGTTGTTTCTTTTACCTATATTGGTTTAACAAGTGTGTTTTTTTTTATCTGTATGTTGTAGGGCAGCATTTTTGCCAAATGTCAAAGACAAATGTCCATTTCAATTAGGTTATTGACGATAAAGTTATCTTATCTTATCTTATTTTATCTTATCTTTTCAGATGAATTTTTTTAGATGAACATCCATCCATCCATCCATCCATCCATCCAGAGTTCCAATATTTAATGTCACCTTAGAATAAAATGCACATTGTTTATATCCACCCGTACAGTCCAGATGAGTAAATTTGTCATATAACTTGTCATATCATTTCCCACTATTCTTTCTTTTTTTTTAGCATACAAATAAGTTATTTTTCACATACTGATATCATTTTCACAGTCCTTCAACTAAAAGAATGGTAAAATTCATTCAGACTGAATAAAAGCTGCAGCAGGTAACTTTTGTTAAAATGTATTATTTTTTTACATTTTTGTTAAAACTGTCACTATGTCTTGATGTACAATATGAACAGATAATCTGTAAAAACAATTAAGCTCCCCTGCCTCTTCCCAGTGGTCATGCTGCCATTTGCAGAAATACACCACTCTCAGTCAGAAACAACCAATCAGAGCCAGGACCCTAAAGCAGGTGTACCAAGCTTATAGGTACTAGAAGACTTGAGGCTTTATTTGCTACCAAACGTGATTCAACACAATATTGGGCAAATGCTGTGAGTACTTATGTGTACTGTTATGTTGGCAAATGAAGAAGAAAATGTAAAGATAGAGCTGGGAAACTGTCTATATGAACTACAAGTATCTTTTCAACACAAACTATTGGTCATGGAAATCTCATATTTATTCTACACACATGTAGAAATTTTAACTGTAAGCATGAATAAAGACATCAGAGTTCAGAAAAGTGTCTCCCTTTAAGTGCAACACCACAGCTGTTCATATGAAAATTATTTTGGGTTCTAAGGTTTTTAAAATTTACAGATAATTAACAGATTCATGGAAAAACGACAGACAGGATGATTCAGTTTCATGTTTCCCAACCTTTATACTGATGATAGTTTTTGAAGGAATTTTAAATTACTTAATATCAGAACTTTAGAAGGTCCACTTTGTGTTTAACTTTCTTGGGTCTGAACTTGTATGGCACTTTATCAAGTTCCCAGAGACGCCAAAGTTCTCTGGGGACCACAGTCATTCGTCTATCCATGCGCACATTCATACACTGACAGTCGTGAGCTACAATGTAGCCACAGCTGCCCTGGGGCAGACTGACAGAAGTGAGGCTGCCATACACAGGTGCCACCGGGCCCTCTGACCACCATCAGCAGGCAAGTTGGGTGAAGTGTCTTCCCCAAGGGCACAACGACTGAGACAGACAGAGCAGGGGTTCAAACCGGAAACCCACCAGTCACAGGACGAATCTGAGCCACAGCCAACTGTATACATATTTAGATGCTGTTGGTAGACAATACATATAATGTCTGTCACTTTCTGATAGATTTCTCAATTTAAGCTAAAACATTAAAACATTGCTCACACATTTCTCAGTTGAAATTTGTTATTGAACAATCAGAAAGATAATTTTCCATTATCAGCATTCCTTCTTCGAAAAAGGAATAGCTACTCTGAATTTGTGCCCAAAGACAAAATGTTCAATTGAATAAAGGCTTGTCTTTTGATTCAACTCTGCTCTGCAACATTTTTAATATTATGGCAATGATTAGAATGATTAGACTTAACAGGTTTTCAGTCCCATGTAATGCTTCTGATTGACCATCAGATGGTGCTGCATCACACAACTTTGAGAGTAAACTGGATTCACAGATGCAGTGGCAACTTTTACATCAACATTTATGTCATTTTCATCACCTTTACGGATACAAATAGATGATAAGATTTGCAATTAATAACCTTGCAGCATCAAAGTAGGTAGAGCACATAGATACATTGGTTACCTTTGTTTGTATGACTTTTAGCCATTTGAATAAAATGTTTGTCGGTGCATAACAGGGGGGAGATTGGCTCTTCTCCAACTGGTAATCTCAGCTTCTGATTAGGTCTTTTTTATTCTCCCCTCTGGTAGGAAGGCCTTTTTTAAACAAAGCATTTTAATGCAACATTTCATGTTCCCACATTCACAATACAAGAGCTCATTATGGCGTGACGTTCAGATGAGTAAATAATGCAAATGACTTCTAGTTTTAAAAAAGCAGAAGTTTCAAATTGTCAGAGAGACAGGAGAGTAATGCCTGATTCTCCTAAATAGCAAATCAGACAAACTTTAACAAAAAGTCTGTAGAAATGTCAGAGGATGAGGTTCAATATGCTTCAGTGGTCATCAAAAGCAGGAGACCTCCGAGAGGTGAGTTTTGTGTTGATGTTTTTAATCGTTTTCTGACTAACTTGAGATTATCTGTCTGTGTTTGTGGTGATGAAATCAGTGTCGTGTGTAATCTCCATTTATTTAAAATAGGGTAGCTGTGTTCTGTGAAATTCTCAAATGGACACAAAGAGAAGATAACATCCATTTACCGTTTTTTTACATGTTGAAAAAATTTGTCTCTTTAAGAACTTTAAGGATAAAACCACTTAACTGACTGTACCTGTTCCTAACATCCAAGGAAGAAATAATTGTCAGTTTTAATATGTTGAAAATATTAAAATGTCTTCCATTTAATCAGGATTTAGACAAAAGGTTGACTGAAAAATTAGGAACATATTAAAATGACTTCAAATGAATGCAAGATAAAACCTGGAAAAAAGGACACATCAATCAAATGGATAATTTAAACAAAATAGAAGCTCAAACCTTGTGCTTTTTTCTGAAAGGACTATTGCTATGGAGCCTGCAGTTAATGTAAATATTAACTAAACATTGTTTGTATGGGGAAGGTAGGAGGGACTTAGAAGTTGTCTAATACTTTAATATTTACCATTCACATCTAAATTATTAATACATTTAAGAACTTTTCACTTGAGGTTTAGAGCAACAGTAATTGTGTGGTTGCTGTGGTTCATCAGAGATCTGATGGTTCCATATGTTCCTAACAGAGCACTTCGTTCTCAGACTGCAGGTTTACTGGTGGTTCCTAGAGTCTCTAGAAGTAGAATGGGAGGCAGATCCTTTAGTTATCAGGCTCCT
>JAHUTJ010051221.1:0-14972 GCA_036250325.1 Characodon lateralis
CCCCCCCCCCCCCCCCCCCCCCCCCCCCCCCCCCCCCCCCCCCCCCCCCCCCCCCCCCCCCCCGCAACATACAAAGAACTCATTTGAAACCTTGATGTTGTAAAGCCAGCTATCATATGCCTGGTATTTTTGATGGCCCAAGGATAAAATGACATGCAAGACGACTTTGTGTGCAGACTTGTTTATCACTTCCAAAGCATGGCAGAATGTATAATGTATCGTGTTTGCACAGTGCATTGGTTAAGTCATGCTGTAACTAGTTTTAACAAAATAATATCCTCTTGGAGGAAAGCAGTCTAACCTAAGCTATTTACCAAAAAGTCTGCTCCACTGGAGATATAAAATCAAAAATATGCAAACTTCACATATGCCACATTTAACAATCTTTTTCCTTCTGTTGTCCTACCTTTATTTTTTCTCCTTCACTCTCCGTCCACCCCTCTTTCTCTAATCCATCCATCTCCTCCCAGATGAGGTGGTCTGGCCCTGGCCTCGCTGTTTAATCCTCCTCTATAATCTTCTTCACCCCCTCCTCTGAAGACCTGATTTCAACACTTCATGAACTGGAACGTCTCAATAGATGGCATTCCCCTTTGTGTTAGCCTTATACGGTGTTCCAAAGCTGCCGTGCCACCTTGAGCACATCATCAGTCTCAATGACCATGAAGACTGTAGGCATATGCATGTGAGTGCACAATGAGAAACTCAAAATTATAATTGTGCACATAAGCTCTCACCCTTTCTCTCTTAAAAACAATTCTGTCTACATTGCCACAGGTTCTCTCAGGGTTACAATCAATCTATTTTGCATCTCTTTGGGGGAAAGACTTTTGTACATAATAATCTACACATTTTCATGAAATTTATTATTATTATTTTTTTAATAGCATCAACTGAGAACAAATATCACCTAAAGGCAGTTTACAGGATTATATACAGAAATATATGAGCAAATTGATCTAATCATATAGAAAAATTCAAAATGACTTGCATAAAGTTTAAAATAGTGTCTGCATTAGTCAGACAGAGGTACACCACCTGAGTATTTGTCAATGTTGCAGTCCAACCAGTGACCTCTGTGCTTATTCATTGGTAAGCCATTCACCAATGACAACAGTCCCCACCGGGCTTAGTGCCTGCCTGTGTTTTTGTCACAGGTGTCTGCTCGCCTCGTGATCCAAGGCTTGGCCTAATTTGTAATTACCTTCTGCAGTGTTCTGGAAGACTGCAGTTTGTGCTTCTCCAAGATGTGGATTATCTAGTATACAGAGATGGCAGGGTCATGAACACATTTGTGCGCACACACCAGCCCATCCCAAGTCAAACACAGACACACAAACTAAACCTAGAAAGACATTGATTAGTTTCTACAGCCTACTACTTGATTGACTGAGTCATTCATGTCCTAAATTCAATTCTCATGGCATGGTTTTGTTACATTTTAATCAAATCTGTGCAAGCTATCCACATTTTCCATGAATGGAACCAGTAAGACATGAACTTGAAGCCAGAAAAGCTAACAAAATTGGCTTTGCAATAAACTGGTTGCTGTGGATAAGGTCATATAAAAACAAAAATGAATCGAAAACAAAAACTTAGGTATTTTTAAGTCAATTTTCAGTCTATATTTCTGTTTTTCTTTAGTACCTTGCAATCATATTCATTTTGCCATGTTGCAACCACTAACTTCAATGTATTCGCATTTAATGTGTGAAACAACATAACATAATGACTCACATAATTGTGGGGGATGGAAACTGATACACAATGTTGTGCCATGCATTTGTATTCAGGCGAGCCTGACCTAAAACATTGTAATACCATCAGCTTTACACATCAGAAAACTGAAGGTTTTGTCCTTTATTCTTTGCAAAACAGCTCCAGCTGAGTTAGCCTGGATGGAGAGCATATAGGAATATCTACTTTCAGGTCCTGTCATTGTCGTAGATCTGGACTGTCGGGATCTGGGTTGTGTTTTTGTGCTTGCTACATGTGTTCAGTGTTTCAGATGGTGCTGGAGTTCTCAGGTGTGCTGGGTGACCGGTGCGACTTATTCTACTGATTACTTGGAGGAGTACTTAAGCAGGAGGCTTCCAGCACTTTGATGCGAGAGTGTTTTGCCTTCAGTGGTAACAAGCTCAGCCAGCACTAAGTCCATGCTTTGTTCTTCATTCCCAAGTAGCTAAGTTTATGCTCCTTGAAACCCTGAACTTTGGATTTACTTCGCTAAGCACTGACTACCTGTCCAGAGGTTTCTGGACAACCAAGATTACCTACTGAGGACTTTGTTTCCTAACTACTGCTTCAATCTGGATTCACACCAAGCTGGCAGTTTCCTGCCTCCTCCGTTTCCTGGACCAAGGCATAAGCGTACCCTGTCCACCCTCCAACGCAAGTATCTACACATTGAAATCACTCCTGAAATCATCAAACTCATTCAAACAGCACCAAAGGAAATCACCTGAACAACTTCAGCTTCAACAACCTGGATGCCATATTCCTCTACCCCTGGAGACCTGACCGCACCCACCTAGTAAGCCACCTACTTGACAATCAGAATTATCATTTGCTCAATCTAA
This sequence comes from Characodon lateralis, assembly GCA_036250325.1. NCBI lineage: Eukaryota > Metazoa > Chordata > Actinopteri > Cyprinodontiformes > Goodeidae > Characodon > Characodon lateralis. The sequence goes on from JAHUTJ010051221.1 coordinate 2,580, forward strand.
TTTAGTCCCCTGTTTTCACCAGTTCTCTTCCCCTTTCTCCATACAGTTAAAGATTCTTCAGTTCACGTTCCCTGATTGTTTATATCACAATAAAAAAAAAATTTTCACTAGATCTATTTCTCCGGACTGTTCTTCTGTATGTGGGTCAGATCTATTACGAAAATAATGACATGGACTTTGATTAGGCCATTTTAATACATGAAAATACTGTACTTGCAGGACCATGGCTCTTGAGGACTACCATAATCTTTTTATGACCAGATGATAGATTAAGCATCTCACAGGGCACAGTTCAACGTTTTAGAAATTGTTTTATAACCTAAGCCTGTTTTAACCATGACCTGTTGACTGTGTCCTTGGTTTTCATAACACTCTTTCTTCACCAATATTCTCCAACATACCTCTGAGGTCTTAAAAGAACAGCTGTATCATAGATTAAACAAGACATGGATTAACATATGCTTGCATTAGATTTTATTCAGGGGCATTGCTTTCTGTGGTCTATCAAATAAAATTTAAATAAAACACATTAAAGGTTTGTGGTTGTAACATGACAAGATGTGGAAAAGTTTGAAGTGTATGAGTACAGTACAGTACAGTAATGATAAAGGTACAACTTAGGACCCTACCAGATGTTAAGATAAGCACATAATAAGGAAGTTATTGATGAAGGGCTATCGGCAGGTATCAAAGAATTTTCTGGATATTGTGAAAGAAAACTGCTCACAAGAACATGCAGTTGAGTTCAGTGTATGCCCTTATGCTGCAATTATCCTGAGTGCAGACCATCGACCTATAGAAAATGCTTAAAAAAGAGAGAAAGAGGTGACTCCTGAAGTAACCAGTGGCCTTAAACTCAGCCCAGATATTGGCAGAAAGAGCAAAATAACAGGTGAAGAAAAGACCATTACTCCCTGACGGCATCAAATTCACACACAAGAAGGTGCAAGCTGTTTTTCCTGGCTCTGACCCACATAGTGGCAAAGCAACATCTGACCTACCTACAATAGACATGCCCACTTGGTGAAAAAGAGTCAGAGACAGAGTGGTCAGGACGAGGACATCTCCCAGGGCAATTCACGAACCAAGGCTGTTCAAATGAGCGTTGGGATTCTGCCGTCTGGTTTTGTGTCCCAAAGCTCTTTTGCTGTGTTGTAGTAGGATCAAAACAAGGTTCCAGAGATACATTAGCTGTGGTCAAGAGTGGGTAAATAACTGGTATGAGAACAATTTTTATTATTATTTAGGTTATAAATTCTTATTTGTTTCGGTGTGTAGTCCTATATTCACCAGATGTGGAAAAGGTGTTCAGAACTGTAATTAAAACAATTTCTAAGCTGTTACTGTTTGTAAATGTATCATTTTCAACTTGACCAAACAAATAATTGAATGATAAAAAATTGTTACGTTGCAATTGCTCAATTGAATGAATATCTGAACACACATTTCATAGGACAGACCAGAACAAAGTACTAGGTGATTTTGAAGTGGAGAAATGGTAAACTAAAGATCCGAAGAATTATGGCATAAGCACAAGCGTAGCCTCAGTTTTCCAATTGGATTGCACTGAGATTTGCTCTATCCATCTTCCATAAGCACAAAAATACAAAGAGCAAATCTGTATTCTTTCTTTCAACAACTTAATGCTTGCCAGTCTCCCATAAAGGCCAGATTTGTGAAAAAATACACTGACGTTCGTGGTTGTGTTAAAATGTGAAAGGTTCAAGGGTGGATACTTCTGCTTTGCATTGTATGTCTAAGTTGTATATGCATCACAATTTTTGATTTGAACTGACAGCTGTTTTCCTGCTTGTCACACTTGGGTGGTCTTTGGTTGCTGAATGCACACTCTGCCCAGAGTTTGAAGCCTTCAAATAGGGCTGTACATAAAAAGACTTGTAGTTCCCATATTCCAGGAAAGAATATTGGAACTATGAGCCAATTAGGGATGTTTCTGAGAAGAATATAACAATGCAGTTTTTGAACTTCCTACGTTAAACAGGTGTACAGAATACATTTTTACTCTTAGAGATGTTTCCTTTAATTATTATTTTCTTTTTGAACAATAATTCGAACTTTAAATGCTTTAAGATAGGACTTACAGGTAGAATGTTTATCAGAGCTTGCACATGTAAGATTAACTGATGCCTTCTAAAAACTAGCTGTGTTAGTTTGTTGTGTAATATCATTCAAAATATAACTACAGATCTTACCTTGACATATTCTTGACATCTTTTTATTGACTTCTTGTTTAAGTCTGAATTGATTTTTATGGATACCTTTTTAAACTTGAAACAGTTTGGCCTTATCATTTTATAACTAATATTTTTCCCATCAACACCCTATTAGGAACACTATAGTTTGTTTTAGAGGTACCAAAGGTGATGGAGGAGCAGATCTGCATTACTCTATCCACCATACAGCTAGAGAAAACTCACTCCAGTATAAGCATTGACTCAAAAGCATAGGCATGGTTCTAGTTATGGAGTCCCATAGGGTTTAGTACTTGGACAAATTCTCTTTACTTTACAGTTGAATTTAATAAATTACAATATTATTGAGAATTTTGTTATTACAGTAATTCTGTTCACTAACTAAAACACATTAATAGATTAATTACACAGGATAATGTTTTTTATGTCATTATTTCTGTTAATTCTGATGATTTTCTGCTTACTGTCAATGAAAACACAACATTTAAGGTTACAATATTAATCGACCAATAAAAACATTTTTAAAATGGAAATGTGGGATTAATCTGACAAACGAGCCTTAAAGAAATATTCATCTTCTAATGTATTTGACATGACTGTATTTACTTCAAACAGTGTAATTAGATTGCATGGAATACTTGTTGCTCATGTGAAACAGTTTTAAGTGGCCTTTTTGAGAAAAGAAAAGCCTAAAGTTTTATATGATTTTTATAGTCTTTCTTCATAGTTTATATATGTTTCATTCTGCCTAATTACATTTCACATTAAAGTAAAAAAATCCTCAGTTATATTGTTAATCATGGTATATAAAAATAGAGTTATACAAAAGCAAGTAGCTAAAAATGAAAAAAAACACTTTTTGTACATTTTTACTAAATGCATGAAAATGTTTGAGGCACTGAAGTGATGTGTCTACCATCATTTGTAATATTATTATAAAGAATTCTTCATGAATGCAAACATTGAAACTTGAAGGTTTGTCAAGTAATTTTTCAGGGACAACTCTAAATGCCCTTTGTATGAGTGGCACTCAGAACCTGGGAGGCAATGTAACCCTGGAAAAGATTTCAGACATATCATACACAGCTTTAGCACATTGAACAATCGTCTGTCTTCTGACCTCTTTATTATAGCAGATCATAGCTTTGCCTATGATTTTATCCATTTTTTTGGGACAGCATGACTGAAAGTGCTGCAATCGCAGCCAAAATTACCTTTCAGAAAATGATTTAAATCCAGTGAACATGACAGTTTTTAAATGCACAGAGATAATAAACATTTTGATTTGTGTTATTCAAATGGTAATTAGACTGCCTGGTCACTTAATCATTTTTGTGAGCAACTCTTTATGAATTCAATGTTTAGATCCCGCAACAACTGCTAATAATGGCATAATTCAATTGGATAGTGTAATTGGCACTCGAAGACTCCCGTTGGTCCATGTTGGAATGATTGTGTGACAGAGTTGGCAGCGAGTTACCCTTTAGCTGCAGCTTTTTGCCAAGATCCTGTCTGAGTTATGTTCCTTCGAATAGAAGGGTTGTCATGACACATAGTTAGGTACATCATACTTTATTTTATATTTCAGTCATTCTTTGGGACACATTTTTTTTAAAGCTAGGGTATACACTATTCTGAAAACTGTTGTGGGTATAAAGAAAACAAAGCAATTTTCATCTGACATCACAAGTCTGCTTGGCTTTAACAAAGGCTCATTTTGCGAGAGTGTGACACGCAATTATACAATGTAATCTTTTCTGACTGCACAGGCATGGCATTAGGATTAATTCACCGCAGACAAAGCAGCAACGTGCCTCTATTCAATAAATGTGAAATGATGTCAGCTTGAGGGGTATCCAATCTGTCGGCATCCTCTCCTAAGCCAACAATTATGTTAGGGTTGCTCACGCCTCTCAAGAGCGCAGAGGTGACTTTGGACATAGGGAGGTTACAGTGAGAAGTAATTGCCAAAATCCACAGTGGAATAAAATGATCTCCCTCTAACATCAATGGGATGAAAAGACAAAGAGCCTTATGAATATTTAAATTGCAATTTTCTTCATTTTCTTCAATTGACCCTTTTTTGCTTTTGCACTACAAGCGGAAACTCTGCACAAAGGTGTCAAAACTCTAGCAAGTAGTTCAAGGCAGAAATCAGAATACATTGTCCAAGAAGGCAGGAAACTTTTATTTTTGCAAACTAGTTTTAAAGCAATGTTAAGTTAATAGGAGTAAAGGGTGGCACTCATTTATTTTACAAATGATGACTGTTTATGTTGTGGTACCAAATTAGCTGTGTCTGGACATTCTCCCAAAGACTTTAATATTTGTTTCCTATAAGTGAAAGAAAAGTATACAAGCCTTCTCTCTGCCACTTCACCAGCATACACAGCAGCTGGTGGGGGAGGGGCAGCACTGCATTACTTTAGGCCTCAAACACTTAGAAAAAAACTTCTGCCACTCCGGCACTTTCTCTGGCATCTGAAGAGAAAGGACATTAAACCACAGGAATAGTATGACAAACCATAACTTTTAATACTTGATTCATGAATCTGGCCCCTGCATATTCTATCCAATTAAACAATCATTACATGTGATTTCAGTATTGCCGCTACATGTAGAACATTGTTAGATGTAACTGTAAACTATGTTAACATGTACCAGTGACTTCGATTTTATTATCTGCATGTAAGGTTTAACCAATTTCAGCTCAAGTAGTTTAGCTCTTAGAACTTAATTTATGGGTCCCATTAAAGCAGTTGAAAATTTGTAAGAAGTGCAATCCAAGTCTGTAATTCATGGTAAAATGCCAAAATGCCCATAATTAACTGACTCCAACTAGAAGGATTGTACACCTTTTACAATGTTTGTTTAACCTTAATATTTAGGGCTCTTGATTCAGACATATTTTGACCCAAACCTCAGTGGGACCCTAAAGGAGGATGAACCAGCAGCCCACTACAGGGAGAATGAGGTATTAACAATATATAAGTTAAACAAGGTGTTTGTCTCTCTATTTTTTGCAACAATCAGAAAATAAAAAAAATCTTATGGAGAGCACCATTGAACAACACTATTGACCATCTTTTGAGAATTCACATGGAGTTGTTTACATGACCAAAAGGGGCTTCACTTCTCTTGAAATATAGTAAGTGTTTTGTGTGAGTGTTTATGTGTATGGAAGTCACCTCACTTTGTTTACTCCACACCCTGATTTGCATCCTAATAAAAAACCACATTAATTTTCTTTAAAATATGATATATATAAACACTCAAAATCATATATTTTTATTTGTATGTATGTAAATGAAGGGCATTTGAAGCTGTGTAGTCATAAGTCCTAGCTTTGCAGAAAACAAACTTCTAAAACCTTAGAAGCCCCACTAAAAGAGATGACTCAGATAAGAATTGGACAATTTTTACGCATGCTAGTTATGTTTCTAGATGTTTCTATGCATACATTCCTTATTAGTCATAATAAAAGTATTTTCCTGATTAACCTTATTGTACTTAGATTGCTTTTTGATTTCAGAGCACTACTAATTTGTATAATGTTTTTTAATCCATATTATCTCACAAGGCTCTAATTGTAGAGCATGCTCATCATTGCTGGAGGATAGCTGATAAGGGAATTGGATTAAGTCAAACATGCTGAAACCTGAAACAAAATATAAAAAAAAAAAAAACAGAGCCCATTGAGACCAACCCTTCCACATAAAAAATACATGATCAGACAAATTGTTGTCCAAATCCTCATTGCAGTTCTTTAGATATGAAAGCTCCCTAATCATCTCATTAAGTAGATTTTGTTTGTGGAATATATGAGCTCCAAAGTAGCAATTCAATTTAAATCATTGAGGTTTGCAACTATACTGCATTAAGTAAATCATATGCTGTATATATATATATATATATATATATATATATATATATATTATAACTAGTAGCAGACCATTACGACTTGTACTGAACAGAAATCCAATGTATCAGGCCAGCTTCTGTCTATGGTTCTTTGCCAAAATATTCAGAGCCCCCTGAAGGTTTTCACATATAGGGATTTTTTGTGATAGACAAATAAGAAGTAGTAAATAATTCTGAACTGACAGGAAGGCAAAACAGAATTAGAAAAACATTTTACAATCAAAAATCTGAATCAATACTTGGTAGAACCTCTTTTTGGCTGCAATTAGGGTGGCGTGTGTTTTGGGGGGATGTCACATCTACAGATTTCTGCTCACTCTTTTGTAGAAAATAACTCAAGTTCAGTAAGACTGGAGCATGAACATTGTTAGGTCTTGCCACAGACTTTCAATTAGATTTAGGTCTGGACTGCAAGCCAAACCTCCACCGTAGTCCTAAGTCATTTGCAGACTCTAACAGGTTTGCACAAAATCTGGTGTATATATCATCATCGGAATATCAGTTTGTGCATTATTCATATTGCAAAAGACTGTTCAGAGTGGAATAATTGTTGGCTAACATATTCCAAATTTTAACTTGCATTTTACATGCTAATGTAATATTTAGCCTGTTAGAGAGAGTTTCAGGGCAGCAGATGGTCAGACCAAATGACTTTGCTCTAAATGCTAAAGGTCACAGAGTAATGGGGGCACAGATGAGAAAGAGAGAAAAGAAGAAAAGAGGCATATATAACATCTGATATCATCATCACAATATTTACAAATATTTTCACAATTGCAAGATATTCGAAAATTGTGCAGCCCTTGGTTTTCTTTCAAAACTGTCCTATATTTAACTCCATCCGTCTTCCCATTATCTCTGACCAGCTTCCCTGTCCCTGCTGAGGAAAATCACCCCCACAGCATGATGCTGCCACCACCTCTTGTTTCCTAATGGGGATAATGTTTTTAAGGTTAATGTGTCGTTTTATTTCTACCAACACATATAGCGATTTGCAATCATTTTTTGTCTCATCTGACAGAAGCACGTTCTTCCACATATTTGCTTCTTTCCTTTGCATAGCATATACAAATGTGACTTTTTTTTTTACCACTCTTCCTCAAATGCCAGACATGTGAAATGCATGACTTTTAGTTATCTTGTTAACAGTTTCTCCCTCCTGAGCTGTGACTCTTTGCTGCTCTTCCAGAGTTACCATAGGCCTCCAGTCAGTTTAGGGTGACAGCCATGTTTTGGTAGGTTTGCTGTTGGGCCACAGTATTGTCAGATTATGGATTTGAACAGTATTCCATGAGAAAGCTAAAAATATTGTTTTATCTCTCAACTCTGCTTTTAACTTCAACACCTTATGCCTGGTCTTCTCTTACAGACCTCTGACCATAGCTGTAATTATACTGACAGCAAGTGGACTTTAGGTTAGATGACTTTTCAAGACAATTAGATCCACTGGATTATATTTAAGGGTGTCAGATTACAGAGGATAGAATATAAATACATCTATGTATGTATGTATGTATGTATGTATGTATGTATGTATGTATGTATGTATGTATGTATGTATGTATTTTTATTTGTATAATAATACATGCATAATTTTCTTTCCAATTTACAATAATAATAATCTCTTTATAATAATAATAATAATCTCATTAACAAACCCTGAAGTTTGTGGTGAAACCGCGACAAAATGTGAATATTTTGCAAGGCAATTCATATTCACTGCTTGCCGCATCTGTTTAACCTTATAAAAAACGTGGCTATGCCTGGCGTGACCTGGTGTGGTTGGAAACACAAGCTCATTGTTTCAGTGTCACAGCTGCCTTGCTCTGTCTCTAACCCGAGGAAATACTGCATGCTGCCACCGAGTAATGGTCCAGCCAGGAAACGCTGATATGTTTTACCTCCAGGTCGGAAAATTGTGAGAGTCAGGCTCATTTGCAAATGTGCTTGAAATCTTTTGCACCCTGGAGAGAGGACTTTGCCTAGGGCAGCATTTAGTGATCGGCAGCCTCGGCAGCATAGATAAGAATGCATCCATTCACAAAATCCAAACCCACTTAGGGGAAAGTGCTTATATCACAGTGTTCCAAAAATCAGCAATGCCCTGAATCTGTTGCTCCATTCCTCGTGTAAAATACCTTTTCTGCCTTTCATTTCTGCATGTATGCCATGAATGTAAACCAATTCTAACAGGCTTAATTTGGGTGTCAAATAAATGAAACATAGTTTGGAAAATAAACTTTCACTCCGACAATGCCCCGACGGAGTGGCTAGCATACCATAATTGTTTATCTAATGATAATTTTTTTGCCTTCCCTGGGTGTTTTTTACATAGGCAATAATCCTCACAGTCGTTGAGGAATCTTGGTGTTGACCTACTGCAGCTGGCTGTGCAGGCCAACTCTCCTCATTATCCAATAAAATTTCCTCACAATGTTAGATGCCAGTGTCAACAAGCTATAGAGATAATTTCTTTCTTTTAAGGTTTAGTCATTTTTGGGTATTCTATTCTGTTTAGATTTGCTATTGCTGCTGCCGCCGTCGTGTACGGACTTTATGTTTCTTTCCTATAGAAACTACCACCAAGTCACTTCAATGTTCAGCCATGTGCCATTCCTGAATCGAGCCATCAACAGAGCTATTTCTGCGATTATTTTTGGTTACTCAGTTTTCCTCATCTATAGGAAGTACTGCTAGCTCAGTGCTTCTGTGTTTAGCTATGTCGCTTTCCATGATAAAGCCATTATCAGAATAATGTCTGCCATTTACTATGTTTTTTTCTTTTTCATAGAAAATGATCAGAGTTCATCTCCCCAAGAATCACCCAAATATCCAGTAAACTCATCTAGAAATGTTCATTGCCAGTGTCTACAAGCTGTAAAGGCAATTTATTTTATTTTAATTTCTAAGCTTTAGCGTTTGGTCACATTTGAGCGCATAAATAAGGTTTTAAGAGAAAAGAAGCTTCATTGTATTTTGCTTTCTTCCACAATTGCTGTTGTGTCACTGCTGCCTTTGCAACCCTGCCACCTCATAGTGAGATTTTACATTTTAAGCACGCTATTTTGATCATGCCAGCAAGCATAACATCAGGGCGACTCAGCAGCTTTGATGTATTGCACACCAACTGGAGTGCATGTATTTCCTCCCTGCATGTTTTAACAATCTTGCAGATGTCCAACTGCTATTTGAACATGCCAATGAATCAACCACCAGAATGCGCTCCCAGGAATACATCTTGGCATTGATGAAGACATCTCACAGAAGCGGTTGTCGTTTTAAGTGCTGCAGCCGATGCTAAAGATGGACATCACAATGCTTTTACAATCAATCATTTTTAATTAGAAGACGATAGAAGGGAATCAACTCCAAGGTGTGGCTTTGCTTAAATTACATGGCATGGATGTCTTCAGCAAGCTTGCAGCTATTCTTTGAGCTAATGAGTTGTATCAACGTAATTCATTATGCAATTTCAAGTGACAGGGGTGAGATAATGATGAGTTGCAGCAGCACTGGAAATGATGCCAAGAGCTTCATAATGGAGGAATCTTTATTGATCCAGATCGGTGTAGAGGAAAGAGGTCGATACAGCTGATCTCTCTCAGTTGATCTAAAGAGAGGTGAGGTCCTAGGTGAAAAATTATCCATTAGAGTAGATGTGAAGCAGCCTCGACGGAGTGCATTAAGTCACTGTTCAAGGCTTTGCTACTGTCCTATATAGATTTATGTTGTCTTTTACTACTTGCTCAACAAATTGGAGGCTTAAAAGTTGACTCTTGATTAATGAGAAACATATTTGCATCTTTTACTCCATGTGCATCTCACACTGCTCAGCAGTCACTGTATCATAGCAAAAAATACTGGTGTTGAACAACATACAAACAATAGGTGCAATAGAAGAAGCAGAAACTACCTCCTGAATCCTCATCCAAACTGAAACATGTCCAACAGGGAGATTTACCAATATGCAAAACAGATAAACACTCCTCTGGTTCTCAGAGTGTGCCTTTATGGACCGACTTTGCAAGGTTACTTCAAGACAAAATCACGTTTTATTGATACAGATGGGAGTCTTATAAAAGGATACAACTACTCCATTTGCTACATTTAGATATGGTTGAATAAAATGAGGTAGTTTTAGCCACATTGTCATGTTGCTTAGATGGTTCAGAAGGAAATGCCTTCTTGATAAAATGTTGGTCGGGAGTCAGACTTCTACATTTCCAGCATAGAGGACATAAAATATAGATTCTGAAAAGGAGCGCGTCTACTTTTATTTTTGTCTCAAAATATCTTTATCCAAAAGAGCTCAAACAAAAATGTACTCAAGCCGTCAACTAAATGTTAGGTTTTTCCACCGCTCAGCTATGTACCTGTCAGACAGTTTAGCTCCTTGCAAAATATAAAACCAAAATCCTTTAAGTTTATCAAAAACATCCTGACATCTATTCTTGGACCGAGCTTTGCAAGATCATGTTGACAGTTGGGTATTTTTACAGAAAGAAATTGTTCTCAAAAAGGTTTCTAATAGGTAAATAAAGAGCAAATTACTCAACTGATTTAATTTGGTGTTCATGCAAATACAACAGTTGGGAACCCCTGGTAAATATTTAACAGTTTAATGGATTATTCTATTAAGAAAACATCTAGCACCCTTTTATGTCAGGTTCTTTATTTGAAAGGAAAACACTACTTTAAACTACTGTCATTAAATGTGTTTACTCAGGTTTTTTTTTCCTCAAAACAGAAAGTACACCTGCCTTAGTGCTCCATGTTTTTTCCAGGAAGAAGCCATTGACACAGCTCTTCCTTTAAATTTCTGTACTACATTACCTTTGTTTATTTTATCAGAAAGTACTCATGGTTGAGTCCTTCTGTGTATACATGTGTCATTTCCTGGATGGTGCCATTGACAGAGGAATTGCTGCCTTAGCTATGTGTTCCAATTTATTTTCTTTCCCGGAGGAAATACGTCAGGCTCTGAGCTTCCATTTCTTTATGGACAGAGCTATTGTCAAAGCTTTTGCAGTTGTTAACTTTGTGTATTCTGTTTTTTTTTTCTTTTATGTATGAAAGGTATAACTGGTCAACAGGTTTTTATTCTTCTATTTGCTTCCTGACCTCTTAACCCCTGCAGCAGATGATTTCTTATAGCAAGACTGGTTCTGCTGGAGGGTTCTTTGTATTAAAACTGTCTTTTCATCAGTGTTGCCACATGCTTGCTCAGGACAAGAGATTGTGATAAAGTGCAATCAACAGGGCTTCCTTACATAGTCCACTTTTTTGAATTTCAATTTAGTTTAGTATGATTTAGACTGAATTGGACTGTGTGTAATTGGATGTAAATCTGACTATAACTATAATATACAGTGGTTGGACAATGAAACTGAAACACCTCTCATTTTATTGTGGGAGGTTTCATGGCTTAATTGGACCAGCCTGGTAGCCAGCCTTCATTGATTGCACATTGCACAAGTAAGAGCAGAGTGTGAAGGTTCAATTAGCAGGGTAAGAGCACAGTTTTGCTCAAAATATTGAAATGCACACGACATTATGGGGGACATACCAGAGCTCAAAAGAGGACAAATTGTTGGTGCATGTCTTGCTGGCGCATCTGTGACCAAGACAGCAAGTCTTTGTGATGTATCAAGAGCCACGGTATCCAGGGTAATGTCAGCATACCACCAAGAAGGACGAACCACATCCAACAGGATTAACTGTGGATGCAAGAGGAATCTGTCTGAAAGGGATGTTCGGGTGCTAACCCGGATTGTATCCAAAAAACATAAAACCACGGCTGCCCAAATCACGGCAGAATTAAATGTGCACCTCAACTCTCCTGTTTCCACCAGAACTGTCCGTCGGGAGCTCCACAGGGTCAATATACACGGCCGGGCTGCCATAGCCAAACCTTTGGTCACTCATGCCAGTGCCAAACGTTGGTTTCAATGGTGCAAGGAGCGCAAATCTTGGACTGTGGACAATGTGAAACATGTATTGTTCTCTGAAGAGTCCACCTTTACTGTTTTCCCCACATCCGGGAGAGTTACGGTGTGGAGAAGCCCCAAAGAAGCGTACCACCCAGACTGTTGCATGCCCAGAGTGAAGCATGGGGGTGGATCAGTGAGGGTGTGGGCTGCCATATCATGGCATTCTCTTGGCCCAATACTTGTGCTAGATGGGCGCGTCACTGCCAAGGACTACCGAACCATTCTTGAGGACCATGTGCATCCAATGGTTCAAACATTGTATCCTGAAG
>JAHUTJ010051222.1:0-14968 GCA_036250325.1 Characodon lateralis
TTTGGCATACAGCTCATGAAAACCCAAAATTCCTATCTCACAAAATTAGCATATCATTAAAAGGGTCTCTAAACGAGCTATGAACCTAATCATCTGAATCGAGTTAACTCTAAACACCTGCAAAAGACAGGTGGCTAATGACGACTAATAGTTGTCCCGTCAACAGACTCTACCCAAGCTGTGGATCTTTGCTGCTCCTCCAAAGTTACTGTAGGCCTCTTGGCTGACTCTTTTATAAATGCTTTGGTTTAGGTGGACGGCCATGTCTTGGCAGATTCCTTTTCTGCTATATTTATTTCAGTTTTAAGTGATAGACTGAACAGGGCTCTTTGAGGTGTTTAAAGCCTGGGATATTGCTTATAAGCTAAGAAAAGATTTTTATTACTATGCATCGCTTTTTTCCACTTCTTAGTTGGGCTTGCTGATTAGGTATTGTCTTACACATACAATCCAAATAAAATACCCTGAAGTTGGTGGTTATGTGACAAAATGCAAAAAAAGTTTAAAGGGTAGGCACTGTTCTGCTCATTTAAAAGTTTCTTGCATTCTAAACAATAAACTTCATGGTAAATTCAAGGATATTTTAGTTTTAAGCCATCTTTGAAATTTTACCTAAGTCTATTCAAATGCAAATAGAAAAAAAAAAAACGTGTTTGTTTTATTTCATGGTTTTTCTACTTATTTCTACAAATTCAACCAAATGAAAAACCTGATGGAACATTTGAATTGATTTGCCAGTGTGTGTACTATCAGGTTACAAAAGTGCAAGTTTCAAAGTACAAAGTAACTGTCAAGTCACAAAGTAATCTTCTGCTTCATCTGGCTACAAAGTGAGACATCTGACAGACAAAGACATCAGACCATCTGTTTAGATGACTGCATTTATTAGAGTGAGGAAAGAGGGAAGGGGGCGAAGCAAGTTCAATAGCACAACCGAGCTACAAACCAATGCCACTTTTAGCTACTTTTCTGTTTTGCTGCTTTGTGAATGGTTTGTTAGCAGAACACCTTGCTGCTGACTGATGGAAGCTGATAGAAGGTATTTATATAAGGAAGTTAGGTAGATGAACACCTGTAATATGTTCGGAAGCTGTCCATCTATAGCTGCCATTGGCACATAAAACAAACAAAAACTCTGGAAGGGGAACACATGAGAAGTTGAAAAAAAATATACAAAAGAAATAAGGATATAGTGATGTCAAGGCAGACAAAAAGACACACATTTTAGCAGATACAACTGACTGATACGTTCAACACAGAGGCTATTTTTGACAAGGTAATTTGTGGTTTCGAATCCCTGTGTCCAATAAGAACCTTATTTCAAATGTATTTTCTAAAACAGTGAGAAAAATTATATGTTCGGCCAAAGATAAGATGTCTTCCTTGTGTTGTAAACACATGGAACCCATTCTCCGAAGTTTCAGAAATAGAGAACAGGTTCAGGTCATGTTTTAGTGTAAAAAAAAGAGCCACGTTGAAGTATGAAGTCATTCGAAGTGTGTCCTTGGGTAGAGTTTTCTCCTTTGACAATCTTAAATCAATTAAGTGCACTTTGCCTTTAACGGTCTCTAGGGGTTGGCACAAAAAAATAGTCCTTGCACGTAGAATTGAATTAAAAACATGTTAAGATCGGCCAGTCAGCAATGTTTTATAGAATACACATAGGAAATAAAGAAACATAGAGAACTTCATCTTCAACTTCACGCATTTTACAGAAAGAATATATTACACCACACTAGAAAAAATGCATTAACTAAACTACAGCCAGGAAGAGAAAAAATCTCAGCTACAACATTAAAGTTCAAAACAAAACAGTATCAAGGAAAAAAATGTTTTGACCAAATCTGACACTTTAATTTAATTGCAAGACACTTATCTTGCAATAACTTAACCTAAAAGCTAATATAGCAGTCTCTTATAAGCAAAGTACAATGCTAACTGAGCTGGCAGTTTTAAGCTGGCTAAAAACAAATTTAAGTCAGTTAGCTTAGCTAAGTACAAAGCTAAGGTAAGCAACCATTCAATGCTTAGCTGAATACAAAGCTAAGCTAAACTAAGCTAAGCTAAGACAGCAGTCAGTTAGCTATGATATAGACCCCGTGGTTTTACTTTGCCCAGTAAGAAGCTAAGAATAGGAAAGCCAAGTCTGAAGCAAAACTTGCAGATGGGAAGCTAAGAGAAGTACACAACTAAGCTGAAAAACCACTGTTTAATCATCTTATTTCAAAAACAAAACCAATTTTGGTCAGTCAGTGTGGGTTGCTAATCATACTTAAAAAACTGTTCATTCTTTTCATTTTTTGGCTGTAACAATGAGTGACAAGGTGTAAAAGTGACACGTTTTGACTCAGTCTTGTCACTTCTTATAGCGAGCAATAAGCCTCTGAAATGTAAATGATTTCCGTTACTATTTGGTGGGTTGGATGACCTGAAATTGTCCCTCTTTTGAAGAGCTTTCAACACATTCAGATCCACATATAGGTCTTACACATAAATATATTTACAAGAAAGCCAGTCCAGCTAAATAAATGTCCTTTTATGCTATACACAGTTAAAATAATCCTTTTTAAGAATATAAATATCACATGAGAAAAATGTCAACAATAATAAGATTAATCCAATAAAAAGAAGGAAAACACCTGGGCAAACAACTACATATTTCCAGGTCAACACATAGTAAAAAGGAAAACAATACAATAGTTGTTTGACCTATTAAACAGCAGTAAAACCTTAGAGGTAGAAAAAGTATAAAACTGAACTGAGAACGTTAAAAAGTAAAGGATACAGAAGAGACCTGTGCAGTCTTGTACACTTCTAACATCACAAGTGACGCAAAAAGAGTAAAACCAGGCAAGAGGTGATCACACATCCACATCCAGGTAAATTCCTGCCTGATACCAGAGAACAGTCAAAACATGGCCAGTGGCAGCTATAGCTTCCTGGCAAACGGACTGCAGAAATAGATTAAACATAAGACACAAGACATGTTTGTTACAGCCAAATAAGTTATTTGCTTTGGGTTCAAACAGCCACTTTTCAAATATTACTTCTAAATCTATTTTTCATGTTTTATATTTAATGCAATTTCAAATGTTGACTCCCCTTATTTGTTCCATGGATACCTTGAGGAGGGAACTTATCAGTACTCAGTAATTAGTTAAAAGTAGCAGTTGTTACATCAACTTATGGGAAATTGTCAAAGTCTTAAGTGTTTTATGGGCTTCTCTATGTAGGATAAATATTAAGTACTTTACTAAGCTCTTTACTAAACTCTAAACAAGTTTTAAGACCCACATTTTAAAAGCCATTTTGTGCAGGGCCCCTCTTCTTACTAACTGTACATTTTAAGGGTGTACCCTTCTAAATCACAGCCCGGCCAGCTGGTTTGTATCAGCCTAGACATGTTTCCATAGGTCAGCCTGTTGCTGACCTGTGTTGTATCTCGATAACAGAACGAGATGCCGCTCCAGTTCGATGCTGCCTGTCACAGATTGGATTAGTAGAGATGCCTGGTGCCCGTTACTAATTAAGTGACTGGGAGGAGGTGGGAAGTGCTCTATTATTTTCACTTTTCAGATAACACATAAGGTCAATGAGATCTAAGCACAACAAGTCTTTCCCTAGTGATTCAGCAATCCTGCATGCAAAGACTTTATAGTGAGTTGCAAAGTACACCTTAATTTTTTTCTTTTCACATTTAGTGACATTACAACTAGAAACTTCAAGGCACTTTATTGGCACATCACCCTAATGATAAAACGTGGTGGCAGCATCATGCTGGTGAATGCTTTTCTTCAGCATGGATGGGAAAGCTGGTAAGAGTTGATGAACACAGGGCAATCTTGGAAAAAATCCGTTACAGGCTGTAAAAGACTTGAGAAACAAGACTTGTTTCAGTAACATTTCTTGTGGTAACAATGTCAAATGTGTCAAAGTTAATGGGTATAGCTCTCAAAGGAGGACAGCCAAATCTACATAGAAATTATAAATAATAAAAATACACTTAACTGTGCTGCCAACCTACAATTCATGACATCCCTCATTAACTAACCATTAAATGTATTGGCCTGGTCCAAATATATCTTTTGTCAAGTCAGTTTGTAGTCCACCTCAGTCATTCTAAAAGAGGGGGCATGCAGGTCTACCTCATCCACATCTTCCCTACTGTTCCTCTAGCCCCAGGAATAAAAATAATTAAAGAAAAACATTTTATAATTGAGATAGAGCAATATTTATTTGACTTAGGTCAACCCAGACACTGTTTGAACCCAAAGAAATGGTTAACTGTACTTGGATGTGAACATGCTGCAGCTGTGAGGATTTAGGCTCAGGGTCAGTGAGCATGCCAGTGTACGAAGGAGGATCTGTATATATGTGGGTATTTGGAGAAAGAAGGAAGCTCCTTTATGTCCCTTTAGGCGGGGTCCATTTTAAGGCTGTGGGGTCAATGGTTTTTCCATTACCACGTTTGGTCTCCTTCGCCTTCCAGTCGTCAATAAGGTCCTTCAGGGAAAAAAAAAAAAACACAATTAGTGACTAGATGGGGAAATGAACGGTAAACTAAGCAGTCTTTGTTCTTTACCTGTCTCTTTAAAACCAAGTGTTTTCCTTTCCAGTATTTGAGCATCTGAAGGGACTGCAGTGTGCTGACAATATCCACTGGGTTTACTGCCGTCTCTTGGCTGATCTCTGCAACAGCGAGGGAGGAGTTAAAGGAGTTTAGGGTGATGATCGGGAATATCTGGGAAATCTGTGGGGAAGCTTCACTCCAGTAGCTAACTATGCAGTTGTTCAAACAGGTTCAACTCTGATTGATACTAATATAGGCTGAGGATATCAGAGAGCAGCTAAATTAATTTTAAGAATCAGGTGACCGACATATAATACAACTGTTGCTAAATATTTTAGCTCTAGCATGTGACCCCAGGGATTTTCCCCCACATTGTATCCTGTTTTTAAAGCCTTGAAATTAGATTTCCTATAAGCCTCTTAATGGTCCTTAATGATGGGTTTTAGTGAACTACTGAAATCCCTGTTTTCACGCCTTGTTAAATATATACAAATGGAGGTCACACTTTTATTTTCCCAAACAAACTATACTGGGAGAAGATTTTTTTTTCTGGTTTCAGGCTGAATGTCCAGCTTTTAATCCCTTCCAACATATTCTCTTTCCTGTCCTACATCGATTTGTAATTTTGGTAAAGTGTATTAATGACCAATATCCTCAGCCAACATATGAAACAAATGGATGCTTGTAAAGTCATTTCTGAAATAAAAATATTCAATTGCAGAAGTGAAAGATAAATTTAATTATCTCAATAATGAAATGAATAACTTCTCAATACAATAGGATGCAGCAGAAAGCCTGGGTATGAATGAGGTGGCTGCAGGCTTTAAATTTGTGGGCTTTTTACTTCTCAGACCTGAATCCATGGTGTAGAGAATTATATGGCACCCCTTTAAAATCTGTATTTAGTCTTTCTAAGCACATTTCAACCTTTGATGGAGATCTCCTTTCCTTGAAAATTGTTCAGGTACCGCAGCAGAACATCTTTCCAGTAACTTCTGTAGCTGATTAGACCCAGGTCCGACAGGGGGCGCTCAGGTGAGCCCACCTTCTCCTCCACCTTGGACAACAAGTAGCCTTTTTGGACAGGAGAGAATGTTTTTCTTTAAGGAATATATTAGAACAGACCATGAAAACATGTTTGCAGCAAGTTTTCTGAATAGTTCTTTCTACAACCTCCTACATAGGGTTTATGTCCCTATGTATGTTTATTATCCTACATTTATCAGCGAGTGAGTGAAAGTAGGGTGTAAAACCTACACAAGCATAATGAGTGTCTGTACTCACTGAAGTCAATGAGCATCTTTCCGTAGCCTTGCCTCATGTACTGTGGCATTGTGAGGATGCAGGACACATTGTAGTTCAAGAAAGAGTTCTTCTCCTGTGGAAGGAGATGAAATCTGATTGTAGGCACTGGTGTAAACAATTATGTCCAACAGCTGTCTCTTCCAAATCTCTGGGTACTTTAAAAGCTCCATCTTAGGCTTACATAATCACCAGGGATGCTGTGTAACCTCACGCAACCCGGTTCTACAAAGCGAGAAAGCAGGAGGACTCTGAAGCAGGCTCCTGCATTACCTTGGAGAAGTACCCAACTAGGTGGCATCCTGTGTTGTCGGCTTCTGTCATGACGTAGAAGAGGAATGGTTCGACGTCATAATACAGCGTCTTGTGGTCCAGGAAAAGCTTTGCTAGCAGACACAAGTTCTGACAGTAAATCTAGTAGTGAAAAGAGCAAAACAGATGAGAAGACTCAGCAGAGCCCTTTTAGGCTTGTTGTAATGTTGCACCTTGATTAACTCTCATTTGATGACTGTTAGAAGATTAGAGAAGGAGATTAAAGATGCAAAGTGTTACCTTGTTCTTTTTTCCATCCACCTCAAAGACAGAGATGTTCCCCTTTCTGTAGATCTCATCCCCTGGTGGATGCTTCCACACACACTTGGCCTTGAACAGAGAGAACAGCTTCACGAAAAATATTCCCAAACTCCTAACACTGAATCCAACAGGTTTAAAAATCCTACAACAGTTTTGTCACACAGGTTTGTTTGTGGAAAGTCGCTTTAAACACAAAGGTCCAACTCAAATATTCACCACCAGTTGCCCTACCATGTGCCTGCGCAGAATGGTCTGACTCTTCATATACTTGAGGCAGAACTCGCACATGTAGAGCCTCCCCAGGCGGGCGTACTCCTCTGGGTACGGCGAGTGGTACCAGGTGTCCAACTCAAACCGGCCGAACACTATGGTCTTAATCATGTTGCTGCCCTCTGACACCTGGCCGGTCAGGCGGAGCTTCTCCTGTATAGCCGGGACAGGACAGACAGGGAGACACGGGACAAACAGGACAGAGAGAGGGGGCAGGCAAGAAGGAGGAGAGGAGACGGGGAAAGATGGGAACAAAGGTTCAATTATTAAGGGAACAATTTAAGAATTGCCTCAGTGGAGGGAACCAGCCAAGGAAATTAAAGGTGCAGGAAAAAAAACAGTTGGACGAAGAAATAATACAATGAACTTCACATGGACAGATGAAACTCATCTGGACTGGAAAACTAAAAAAGAAGTCCATTGAAATCTGAAACCTTTGATCAATCTGAATCTAATGTAATCTATTGTTATTAGCAAGACTAAATGAAGAAGCCTATCTTATTTCAAGCTAACATTTGGTAAGACTCTCATCTGGAGAATCAAAAAGGAACATGGAATGACATGGAGTGATTGTCCAAACTACCAAAACAATCTGAGACTCCTGCTGTGGCTGCAGAGGAGGGTTTGCAGACTGAAAAAGAGAAGAAGAGAAGTAAGGTAGGAAAAGGGGAGGAGGGGGACAAACAAAGAGCAGGAAAAGTGTAAGGGTGGGAGGTGATGATGAGTTTTCTCTCTTACAAGGTCCTCCGAAGCACGTGCCTGAGCTTTCCTGAACAGCTCGAGGTCGTAGTCGCTGGTGATGTTCTCCAGCAGCGGCTCCCGGCTCGTCCCGTGGCTTTGTCGGTGTTCCTGGGAGCAGGTGGGGAAAATAATAATAGTGTGAGCTTTAGAACATGTAGTGGAGGGACTGGCTATAATGTCTTCTCTACTTACTGTATATTTTTCCTTCTGCTCCTTATTGAGGCCAGAGTTCCTCTTCCTCCTCAGCTCTGTCACCTTGTCTTTGTAGCGCAGCTGTCCCTCTGTGGGGGCCTGACACACCACGACAAACACATAAACAGTGACCCTTCTGGGGGGTGGCAGTCATCCCCACCACCATCCCACCAGGCCACGCCCTCTATCGCTGTCTAGTAACAGTCATCAACCCCAAACTGAGATGAAACTAGTTGACGTTTTGAAGCTATTTACCACATCACTGGGAAAGTATAGGCCCATTTAGAGCAGTATGAATGGAAATGTGCTGTGATTGATTCAAGCCTCCGTAGGTAAAGGCATGAGTTGATTACTGGTAACAAGGTAAACAAAGATTTCTTAAAGTTATGTTTTCAAAAGTGTTCAAATGCCCCTTACACCGTGTCTTTGTTTTACAGTAAGAGCGGCTGCCCCTCCCCCACGTGTGTCTGCACAGTGTCGCACAGCTGTTCCAGGTCTGACTGCTCAATCTAAAATGACCCCAATGCCAAAAAACCACCAAAAATCCTTTGTTGTTTTTTTGTAAAAAAAAGAATAAAGGTCACATAAATCCTTTTTATGAATCTCTGTCCAGGGAAGAATTAATTAGTTCAGATTTTACAAAAGTGTTCGAACCTTATATATTGAGCATGCTCGGTGACCTCTGACATTCCAAGCTCTTTTAAGTATTTGTGTAAATACAATGATTTTACACATGGTTATATCATGAGGATAAAATTGAATTCTTATTCTTAATTTTTATTTTAATTTCATAACCTCTTTTCAAACAATACATGTGTTACATCTACCATTTATCTAACATTAGACGATGCACAAGGATCTACACAACTAAAGCAAAGTCATATCATGTATTTGTACTGAACTCTGATGTCTGCCCAGGAAAACAAATGCTTTGTCCTCTTTGGTGATTAATACAGACCTGCCTTCTCAAATGAAGCCAACAGGAACCAATGTGGCTTTTTCTGTGAACCAAGTGACAGTAACCCGTCATCACTTTGACCTCGCTACACTGGCAACCAGCGCTGCGACCTCCGCCCTTCCTACCTCAAAAGCAATGTGAGAGTCGGGTGGGTGGGGTGGGGGGCTGCACATTACCTGGTTCCTTGTGGAGTGTCTGTTTTCATCCTGCCGGTGTGACAGTGTCCTTTCTTCGGCCTGTTTATCGCGTGTCGTTGCCTTGCCCTGTCAGACAAATCAACACAGTCTGGAGCCCCGTAGCAAAAACAACAGCAGCCTCCTCCATGTTTCTACAGCATGCCAATCTCTATTTGGTTCGCCTCCTTTTCCTTACATGAATTCACTGGACACTTAGTCATGGTGTGATGGCAGACTGGAGAACCAGCTTAACCATCCACATACAGCGTTTAGCAAAAGTATTCACACCCCTTAAACCTATTCACATTTGTCAACATTACAACCACAAACCTTAATTGATTTTATTTGGATTTTTCTGTAACAGACAGACACAAAGCATTGTATTTTTGTATATTAATTTGTTTTCAGCCCTCTAAAAAAATCCATGGTGGTGGCAGCATCATGCTGTGGGGATGCTTTTCCTCAGTAGGAAAAAGAAAAGCTGTCCAATTTAACAGGAATATGGATGGAACCTGCTAGTTAAAGTACACAAGCAAGTTCTGATCAAAGCATATTTATGTCTTCAGTTGGTCTAGTCAAAGCCCAGGCAGAATTTCAATTGAGAATCTGTGGCAAGACTGGAAAACTGACGTTCAAAGATGAAGTCTCTGGATGTGCAAGGCTGGAGGGGCCACAACCCACTACTCTGGAAGTATGGTGAAGGCCAACGTAAAGTATGAACACAAGATGGCTGAATACAGATGCACGTCAGACTTTTCAACCTTTTATTTGTAAGAAAAGATCAATCACATAAAGTAGAAGTTTGTGGTTGTAACATAAAATGCTGCAAAGTTTCAGGGGTGTGGATACTTTTTCTAGGCACTGTATGCGACCATGTGTAAATGTGTCATTTTGGGAACTGTACAACTACTCCAGCATCATGTGACTATTTTTTCATAGTTCCACACACACTTCTTCATCTGAAATCCTTGCAGATTCGAATGTGCCGGTACCTTGCATTCATCAGCAGAGAGATTGTGGTACAGCGGGCAGCCTGATATGGAGAAATGTCTCTCATGTCTTCCTGTTAGATGACCTGGGAGAAAAAGAGGAAGGGTGAGAACAAGAGGAAGATGTTCACAGATGAAAGACAGTAAATTTAAAGGGGTATGACATTTGGTCTGGGGAAAAACATGTCTGTGTGGCGTTTAGGTCCTCACCAAGTGAGTTGCATCCTGGTGTGGGACACTTCATGTTGAAATTGTAGCTTTCATGGAAACGTCGTCGTTTGGGCCGGTGGGAGAGGTCGTGGGCGGCGGCCTCTTTGAGTGACAGCTCTTTCGCCAGTCTCTCATCCTCCTCTTGTGAAACTGCAATATTGTTGCTAGAAGACACGTGGTCGTTGCTCGGGCTGGAAGCTTCAATATCTGACTCTGAGGATGGGGCATTGCCTGTTGGGGTCCGAGGTGGTGTCTCATCCTGGTCTGCTCCTTGTTTTGCATCTGCTGGGCAAGTTAAGAGAGCATGAAGATCCCAAATCCAATAATCATACCGTAACCCTAACCCTAACCAATAATTCGTTTGAAATAAAAGCATCTTTTTAGCCTTTAGCTCCCTCTGATTTATTTTAAGGGAAGTCTCTGCAGGCCACACATGTCCTCACATACAGATGCAATTAACAGCCTTCAGGAGTGGCAGGCCTCAGATAAATCCACCAGAGAAGAATGATGTTACTGCTGCAGAAGGCCGGGCAGCTGTGAGACTCTGGCTGCCAAATGAAATCAACTATTTCAACCTGTTTTCTTTCCTTTTTTGTGTTTATTTTTTTATCTTCAGCTAACACAGAAGGTGTGGTGTGTGTGAGCAGCATGTTAGGAAAGTACCAGCAGTCCTGTAGATGGTTATGAAGCAAAATGGCACAGAAACAGCCTGTTTGGAAAGGTTCTAACACACGCATGAACACGTGAAGTTACATACTTACTGTATGTATGTCCTGAAATATATGATTAATCCTTTCATTTTGAGGGATATTTTTCCTCGTCTTTGTTTCCTGTCAATAATTCTATCGTGATCAAAGTTGTCTTTCTTTAAAATTGGAATTGTTTTAGATTTCAGGGGGAGATGAAAAAAGAAATTGGCTCATGACTGGATTTGGTTAATTTTCAGCTTAATCACCCAGTCCGAAACTGTCGGAATCTTCATGAATTTGGGTCCTTCACCACTTTCACTGGCTCCCAGTACAGTCATGTAGCCAATTCAAAATCCTCTTGTTAGCATTTAAAGCTATTCATAACCTTGTCCCTCCATGCCCGTCTTACCACCACGGGGAGCAGAGCGACTGAATGCTCTGCTCCCCGTCTCTGGAACTCATCACCATCCCTACTGAGAAACACTGATTCACTCCTCCATTTCAAGTCACAACTCAAATCTGGTAGTGACTGCCTATTCCATCCGATGACTATTGCTCCGTCTATTTAATGGTTTTGTTGATTTCCATTGTTGCTTATTTTTATTGTATATTATTGTACTGTGTCCTTGAGTGCCGAGAAAGGCGCTTTCAAATAAAATGTAAAATTATTATTTTCCTGATCGGTAAACGTAACCTACCTAAGTACTACCAGATCACACAGCCACACTTACTTCAGATACAACTTCAAAGTGTAGAAGTTGCTTCTGAGAGAAGAAGACAAAGTTTGCTATTTTCAATATGAGTAAGATGTTTATAAAACAAAAGTCAGAGAAAGTATTGATATTTTAGGTACTTTATAAAAACATTTCATACATGTTGAGGTATTTCTGTTGGTTTGTTCAGGCTCCCATTTAAAAAAAAAAAAAAGTAGAGACTTCAGATAATAACAGGAAGCCTAAACATATTACAGAAAAGTTGTTCTGTTAAATTACAAGAGCTTTCAGCCTTCATCTGTCATATAACATGCTAGATATGGAAATGTTGCCAGCCTTATTGGAGCCTTAAGAGAATACACACACAGTAATGCTAACAGTGCTAATTTCAGACGCTAATGGCAGCTTAAAATATGAACTATGCAATAATTCTTGTATATAATGGCCTTTTTTTTTAGGAAAGCACTGATAAGAAAATTTGTTAGACACCTCACAATCCTGTGCTGCATCACTCTCTTTCACATGCCCAAACAAACCAGGCAGGGGAAAACTTTTTTTAAATAAAATCAGAGCTGGGATTCAGCTATAAATCATAGAGCAGAGCATCTCTAGTCACATGATTTGTAAACTAATAGATTTGCTCTTCATCAGCTTTTATAAATAGGTATTTCATTTATGCAAAGCATTTTAACATTGGAAATCTCCACCTCTACTGCATCTAAAAGAGACAGTATTCAGTGATTGTAATTTAAAGACCAGACGCAGGGGTCAGTGGTGTAACAGTTCCTAACAATAGATTTCACAGTAAGCTGTGGCAGGAAGCTGGACGTCAACTCAATAAGTCAAACTGGGTTTTCTGGCTCTGGCTGCATGTTCATGTAAAAGGGGCCTTGTTCATGATAAATGATAAATACACAACAAAGAAGGCTGTAAGTATCAAGACGGGAAATAAAAAATCTGATCACCACAAGCTGTTTACAGTTATTATACTTGAGCAAAACTGAGTAAAAATGCAGCGTTTGAAGCATTACTAATTGGGTTTTACAAACACACTGATGACCTCATCCTTACTGGGACCACCTCTATGAAAGCAGGAGTTTTGGCAGTTGAATGGATGTGTGTAATCACAATGCCAATGTGGAAAGACAGCAGCAATGACCTTGAAAATAAAATCCCTGCAATTTCTTAAAATGTCATTTCAATCCATTCAATAGCCCAAGTCCATTATTCTACAGTGAAAAAAAGACTTAAAATCTGTCGACCTTGGAGAAGACATCGCAGCAAATTCACCACAAGGTCTGAGAAGAAGCAAACAATTTGTAGAAAGAGCTTAAGCTTGCAAAGCTGCACACAAACAAACCAAAAAACTGTAAAGAATCTTGTCCTTTAGATAGATGAACCCAAAGTGAACACGTTTTAACATAAACCATGGTTTAGTAGGGCCGAAACAATTCATCGGATTAATCATGATAAATTCATTACTGAAATAATCATCAACTAATTTACTAACCGAATAATCGTAAACAGACTCTGTAACATGCCTTTGCTGAAAGAACAACCCACTCTAAGCAGTAATTAGGCCAAAACTGTACAAAAAATATATACATTTTTCATTTAAGACGAAAAACCGTCTTTGTCTGTAAATATGCTCTGTCCAGAACTCTTTAAGTGGCATGGCTTTAGCTTCAACTGGTTCAAACACTGTAAATAAATCTCCAATTAAACACCTTTCGCTATCCGATTATTAATCATTAAATAAAAAAATTGTTGACATGCTAATTGGTTAGCAAAATAATCATTAGTTGCAGCCCTAGTAAGCTTTAGGGCTGTTGGTTAATGAGGCATTTAAGGTTACATTTACCTAATTTTTGGACTTTAAATGGACCCGGACATTTTTTTGTTTGGTCTGAATAAATAAAAAAAAGAAATAAATGGCTGTTCCTTTCTTTTTATACCTTGTGTGGATGTACCATCAGCTTATTGTGTGTAAAGTTTGATAACTATTTTAATTTTCAGTAAGATCACTCATAAATTCCACTGGCAAGTCTCCAGTTTCAGGCAGCACCTATTAATCTTCTGTATAACTAGAAACAGCCTGGTATCACTGACAGGCTTCATGAAAACAGCTCACCTGCATCATAACAAAAGACTGACATATGTTGGAATTATGATTATTGATTGATTCATCTTTAACAATAATTATAATTAAAAATCATAATTTGACAAAATTAATTTCTTAACCAAAATCCTCATTTATGAATCGAGACCAGAGATGTTTCTGGTGTTGTAATTGTGGCTCAACGCCTTTGATAATTACAACCGTTAAATACTCAGTAATAATTAATAACTATGACCAGAGATGTCACTGTTTAATCGACCGTTTCTGCTGAAACGTGGGGAACATTTAACCTTATCTTGACTGACGAATCACTCTTGCACAAAATAAACACAGAACTCCTTCTCTTTATCTACATGAATCTTTATTGAATCAACCGCCTGATCCACCTCGCTCTTCCGATTTAATAATCTTCACCTACTCAAACATGCAAAGTTCTACACAGAAGGAGTAAAATATCTAAACAAAATAAAGCAAAACAGCAGTGGGTGCATATGGGATCAAACCAGCAGTTATGGCACAAATGATAATATGACAAAAGGGGTGTGGTGGTGAGTGGAGGTGGGGGCGTAGCTCAAACTGTAACTCAGTTATACTCAGTCATAAAACATCCCCCAACGCTGGGCGAGGTGAGCAGACAAAGGGTTATAAAACTATTGGCGGCAAGCTAGTAAGCAGTAAGGTTGAAGACAAAGAAAATGGTGAATTTCACCATGAGGTTATTTTAACAGTCCAGTTACACAGCGCACCTGCGCACAGGTGTTTGCACGGTAAAGACACACTTGCGAGACACGGCGGTCTCTGAAAGTACCAGCGAGTTTCAAAACAATGGCATGCACATACAATTCAGAACACATTGGGCTCTAATCGCAATAAATTTCCTCTACCCTGCCCAAGCTATCCCTAATAAAGAAATAAAAAAAATAATAAAAGGATGTGTTTTACTTTGTTGAAGTCTTCCTTCTGAGCAGAGTTGAGAGAGAGGAAGGGGAAAGTTGGAAGTTACTGTGCGTTCACAGTTAACTTCAGGAAAAGCGGTCAATCTTCGTCCTCTGGCCTCCTTGGCGAAAAGGAAAAATATGATCTGACCATCACAGTTGACTAGGACAAAACACGGTGGCGATTCGTCTCCTTGAAACTCCGTGTTTTTTTTAGTTACGTGTTAAGCTCACGTCTTCGATTGGCAAAGTGAAATTTCCGGCCTTCTTATTCCAGAAACCTCAGTTATGAATTCTTCGTTGGCCAACGAGAGAGAATAAATGAAATCCACTCGGGACTCTTCTCCAGGTGATGCTTCAGATGTTGGTAACCGTTTCACGATCTCCAGTTGAAGGCAAATGTTGGGTCGTCTCATCCTCTGTTCTATAGTTGACGGTGGCCTCAGGGATCTGTAGGCACGGACTGTCCTGGGATACAAAACGGCCGAAAACGCCAGGAGGCCTGGTGGCGTCCAGCAACGTGCAAATGGT
>JAHUTJ010051223.1:517-14963 GCA_036250325.1 Characodon lateralis
AAACTGTGCTCTTACCCTGCTAATTGAACCTTCACACTCTGCTCTTACTGGTGCAATCAATGAAGACTGGCTACCAGGCTGGTCCAATTTAGCCATGAAACCTCCCACACTAATATGACAGGTGTTTCAGTTTCATTGTCCAACCCCTTTAAGTCTCAGTTTCAGAAGACCTTTCAGAATTCACAAATACAATTATGCACAATTAATCAGCATAAGCACTCAAGGGTTTTTGTAATACCTTGTTAGATCTCTTCTCTTTGTCACTT
Source organism: Characodon lateralis (assembly GCA_036250325.1). NCBI lineage: Eukaryota > Metazoa > Chordata > Actinopteri > Cyprinodontiformes > Goodeidae > Characodon > Characodon lateralis. Next base: position 784 of record JAHUTJ010051223.1, read on the forward strand.
GGGAATTTATTGATCAGGGCTGAGTAGGAGTTTATTTACTCCTCAGGGTTTAGGATTAGTGCTTGGAGTACTTGAGAGATAAATTTTCTAATCTCATAATCAGTGCTGAATATTTATGATTGTACATGTGTCGTCTGTGCTGTAGAGAAGCAAAGGCTGGATTAACCTGTATTCATTGAAACACAAACCTTAAGTCTGCTGACTTAGGGTAGCCCCCCCCAAAAAATGCATTATGTATAAAGTTTTGAAATTTAGCATTAAGGAATGTAGAATAGCAATAATTTATTTAGTGTCTAGTATTAGGAGTAGAATCTTTAAAAATCGTCATCTTTAGACTAAATTTAAGCCAATCTAAAGACACTTTTGAGTCATTTATCCCCCTGTAATGTCCCTGATCAGAGAAATTTTGTTAAAAAAACAGGATGAAATCAAATTTTGGAAAAAAAAAAAAAGTTTTACCTTTTTAGACAAATACTCCTTCAATAATTTAAACCCCGTAAATCACCCATCAGTGTTAAGAATATGCTTTAGTTATCTATGCGATAGCAGATAGCTCTGGCAGAGCAGTAGTGCGGTTGCTCTAAATGTTAAGATAGTTGTTCGTCAATGTAGCAGTCTGGAGATCAATTCCTGACTTTTGAACTTTTGCTACATGTGCTTCTTCCCTCCTCTCTCTGCCCACGTTCTCACTACTGTGAATACAGGCGACTTAACCACAAGAAATTCATACAAAACCCAAATATTGAAATGCTTAAAAATAACTGAGGAATGAGGTAGACTTACTTGTTCATGGTTATTGGTCTTACATTAAGATTCAATTAAGTGTTACTTTAAGACAATCAGAAAAAAAAGACTGTCTAAAAGTTGATCTCATATTTTGGGTTCCCTGACAGTCCTTACAAAATCTAATTAAAAAAAGAGATTATTTTAGGAGATTATCTAACAGACTCTGTTCTTCATGCACTGTTGTTATCATATATGTTTAGCAGAGAGAATGAAAACTGACACTTCTTTCAGAATGTGTTTGATAATCCTGAACCAGAGTCTAATTTGGAAAAGCTCTAATATCCTGACCATAAATCCTAACAGTTTGAACATTCTGCTGAGATTTAATGATTTCTAAATATGTCAAACATGATCAGTATTGAACAGAGAAAATGGTGACGCCTTAAAAAAAAAGATGTTTGGATTTTCTAAATTTAATATAACGCTTGCATAAAAACTGTATGTCACCCTGTGTAAGGGTGACACTTAGCATAGCCCTCATCTAGGTTACAAACTGGTTTACAATGTTTCATTTAATTCATTAATTTTTCTTTACAACCATCCAAATGAAAGAGAGCAGCTCTGTTGGAAACCTTGTTACCTGGAATGGAGGATGTCTGCTCATGTTTCCTTATTCTAAACAGGATTCCGGCAGGACAATTTTGGAGCTGCAGCTTTTGATTGCATTTGCTGAGGATCCAGATGAAAACTGTATTGAAGTAGCCCAGGTTTTCCCTTTCTGTCGACTGGCAATGCTCCTTTCTTGGCTCCAGAGCTGCTCCAGCAAGTTCCTGTTTCAGAGTTTTCTGATTGGGGCCTAGAACTTGTTTAATTCAAGTTTTCTGTTGAAGGCCTCCGTCTCAAGTTCCTATCATCAATTAGGGGGTTGTAGACAACTTGTTCTTCAAGTGACATTCTCTCACAACTGGCCATCCACCTGAGATCCATTAAGGGCTCCAGCATTCTACAGGCCAGGTTGTTTTCCACACACTCTCTAGAGCAGTTCCGGCAGCTGCAGAACAGTCTCCAAACCAAGTGGTGAAACAGTAAGCTAGAACACTTTCCACTAAGCTAATGTACAAAGACTGTAGCAGGTTTGGAGGGAGATGACTTTCCTCAATGTTCTGAAGAAAGCCAGCCTTTGTTAAGCCTTTTTACAACGTTTACAGACTATTTAAGATCCTTGCTTAGGTTCACCCATAGAAATTTAAAACTGGAAACACCTTCTTACCCCGATCTCCAGATGTCTGAGCTCCCATCTATGTCCCTCTGAAACCAAAAACATGTTTTGTAGCCTTTTGATATTAAGAAGAGGTTGTTATTGGAACGTCTTTCAGACAGTTTATACATCTCTATAAGCAACCTCATTTCCATTTGAGATGAGGCCTACCACAGCTTTGTAATCTAATTTTTATTACATTTTTACCAAATTTTATAATCAGGTTGCAGGGTGGTGTGGTAAGCAGTCGTGCATGTAGAGATAGTAGATAAGTGGACTAAGCATGCCACCTCAGGGTCTTCGAGGTGTAAGAACCAAGTCTCAGAGTTTGTGGGCATTCAGTGAGAAAGTCCAGGATCCACTCACAAAGATTCAAAGATGCTGAGGCCAAGGTCAAGCACTTGTGTGATTAGCTTGTTGTGTAAGATGATGTTTCAAGCTGAACTATAATCCACAAAAAGCATGCTCACATATGACCTTTTCTCCTCCAGGCGTGACAGTGTGGCATGCAGGGCAGTGTTAATGGCATCCTCTGTTGATCTGTTTGGCCTACATTTGAATAGAGAGGTTGAGAAAGATGGATACAGTTGATTTCAGGTGCCATATTAGCAATCTTTCAAAGCATTTTGAGAGCTTAGATGTGAAAGCTACTGGCCTGTATTAGTTGAGGACCGTGATGGTTGTCTGCTTGGGCATCAAAGTGGCACTTTTACACTGTTAAGCCATGAGGATTTTAGAAGCAATTTCTGCCTGAAATTACATAACAGAAATAAATCAACTATAGCTCCACAGTTACAAAGTTTAATTGCAAACTTTTGGTACCTGTATATAGGTATATAGGTAAAACATAAGAGAATATTTTTCCAGTGGAACCACTATTGCAACTGTTACTATGTCTGATTTATTTGTGATTAAAGAAAGAAAAAAATCCAATATTTTGTGCCTCACCAACATTTTCCACTAAATGAACATTGCAAATACCATGAAAATCCTTGTGAAATTCTAGGAGAAGCCATGGGTTGTTTTCATCAACATCCTGACTGCAGCAAATTTGGACTGAATCAGCTTTTTTGTTCCACAAAGGTTTTAGTGGACAATGTGACAGGCGGAGCTGGGATTTCGGAACAATTTAGCCAACTGTGCCAAACCTGTGCTGAATGTGTTTTTCACCTCATAAAAGGGAATCTGGTCAAATAAAAGTTTTGATTTCCATTGTAGGAGTCCTTCTGCATATGGCATAGCCTTTGGTCATAATATTAACCTTACGTATGATCAAAATGTTCCATTAGCATAAAACCAATATCATAAAAGGAATCCAACTAAATTGTGTCCTTTTGTCTCCAACTGGAAGAATTGAAATGTGCAAACTTTGCATTGGCTTTGCAGCCAACAAACTGCCAACTCTTTTAAAGAAGAAATACAGATTTTAGTGTAGCAAACTAATTTTAGAGAATACTGCTCCTTTACAAAGGAATACAGCATCAATTTAAAACATGTTGAGTGAAAACTCTTTTTGTGCAGCCCGCATACACTGCTTTAAGTAGCAAACATTTGTGTATCTGAGTTAGACAGAAACAGAGGCAAAGAGAATTGTAGAGTGGAAGGGTATGACTATCAGCTGCCTTCAACTGTACCGAACCAAGCAGATAACAAAGCAGAGCAAGCTCTGTGACCAGCAGCTCAGAAAGCCATCATCAAGTTGTGGATCATTTTGTGTGTTCTGCTACACAGCTTGGGATATTAGTATTGGAGTTAGTAGGGCGTTGAGAGGAGACACTCAAATGGAAAGAAATAATATAGATTTTCCCTTGAAAAAAACCCTGCTCTTTATATATCTGCATGATGAAAGCTGATATCTAAAATAAAACATCTACTGCTCAGCTCTTCACCCATTTGCAAAAAAATATTTCAGCTCAATTATTACTGTTAGTATTACTATGTAACTGTACTACTATTATTTTTACTGTTAAAATAAATATTTCATTCCAAGAAAATGTTTCAATCAAAGAAATGTTATGGCTTGCCTTGCAAATGCAAGGTTAGGCATAAAATTATAACCACTTGTCTAATACTGGGTTTGTCCCTCTTTGTCATTATTTTGCTAAAAGAGGCCACAGCCATGACATGATAATCTTTCCATACATAGGTGGTACATTTAAACAAAACATCCACACTGTTGCATCCTTGGAGAACCTCTGAAATTACCCACCACAGCCTGGAATGAACTCACAGCTAGAGAGACCCTAGCCATCACTTGGCTCTTATCAGGTTCTCTCCCATGTCCATTTCTCCTGCTTCCAACTCATCCACTATGAGGACAAAATGTTCCCTTGCTGCTTAATGTATCCCATCCATTAACAGGTGCTATGATGAAGAGATCATCTATGTTATTCACTTCACCTGTCAGTGGTCATAATTGTATGCATGATGGGACACGACGATGGTGCAGGGGTAAAATGTGCAACCCACTTTCAGAGTCTTCAGTCCTCGACACAGCCGTTCCGGGTTCAGCCCAGGCAACCCTTGCTGCATGTCTTCCCCCTTTCTCCCCATTTCCTGTCAGCTTACTGTCAAAAAAAGAGAGAAAATAAAGGCCACTAGTGCCTGAAAAAAAACACAGATTGTAAACATCCATCAGAGAGGATTCAGTCTCACTTAGCCCTGATAGAGTAGACAACATTCTATTCTACAGAAATTTAGGGTTGCTTTTCTAGTAAAACTCATTTGTATCACTCTTTCCAGCACTCTGATACACAGTCTGCCAGCAGTTAGTTGATGTACATCATGAGCAACCAGCAGTGCAACAGAGCCCACATAATCACTGAAGCTATTTCTCTGTGCTTGTGGGTTATTACTGCTCCACTGCTATCATCAGCCAGTCCCCAAACGGCCCCCCTTCAAACCCCCAGCCCCCTCAAGTGCTTACACAGGCTTCCTAGTCTTGGCAGGATATGACACACCATTATCCAACATTCCATGCTATAACACTTATTTAAAGACATTTGAAGCTGAAAATATTTCATGACTTCTCCCAGGCCCTGTGTGGATTAAAAAATAGGGACCTGGTGAATTTTAAATACAGAAATGGAGAGAGCGAGGTAGGGGAGATGAGGAGAGTGAGAATCCTGTTGAGTCCAATGGTGACAGTACAGCCGTGGCTAATATGATTCCCCTGCTGTGACTTGGAGTAGATATATAAATATCCACACAGCCCCCTGTCACCGACATGCAAACGCTCCCTTACTTTCTATAAATCTATGACAGACTGGGAGACAGAATTTAAAACGCAAAAAATTCCTCTTCTCCCTGCTGAACTGTGAAGTTGTGTTTATCTTTTGCTGTGGAAGGTATGCATATGTCTCCCAGACAGCTGTGGCATTAAAGAGACAAGATGAAGAAAAACACAGAGGTAGGGTGAAGCACCCAAATTCCAACAAAACCTCAGGGGCAGTTTGCTTCTGGGGAGGCTCTACCTGCAGCTGTTAACACAGTAAGCTTCCTGCTCATTGGGGAGGATCAAGGAAATGTTAAGATGAAGATGCTTGGATCTGTAGCTGCTAGGTAAAGCAGACCTTACACACAAGATATATTTGTCCTTTGAGCCTTAGGATTGGGAACATCACTTGTTGCATCTGACGTTAGATTGTGTCGGACTTTAGATCCAAGGAACAGATCAGAACATTTTTTTTTACTACTACTACTACTTTTTTATTACTATTTCTGTTTTTATTGGGTGATTTCTGAGCTTCCTGTAACTTTTATCAAAAAATATTCCAATGGTAGATTTACAATGTGTCATTGATGAAGAGAGGTAGTCTTACCATGAACATAATGTAGAGAGGATATAGAGAATAGACAATGACACAGATGGAAAAGTTATTAAGAGTTATTCAGTGTTTACACAGACCTTCATACTCGGGGCTTCTCATAAATTTTCCTGGATTTTACTTCGTAGAGAAAGACTGGAACTACATGGAGTATAAATAATACACTCCCATATTATCATTGCAGATTTTTTCTAAATGTTCAGCAAGATGTTTTTTTTTTATTAAAAGAAAATTGCAATAAAGTTGTATACAGTACCTGGAACACACAGTACAATATACCATTACACTATCTGGACCACACGGCTAACAGATTGTTAGCTGTGTGGTCCAATCACTGAGAAAAGATATGTTTCTTCCAAATTGAATGTTTATGATACAACTTAGAACATTTAATACAATGTTTTATATAGTAGCCTAACTTACTAAGGTGTTACCTGTTAAACTTTTTCATATTTTGTCACATTACAACCACAAACTTCAATGTATTTTATCAGGATTTTATGTGATAGACCAACACAAAGTGGTCCATTATTGTTAGGAAAATTATACATGCGTTTCAATTATTTTTAATGAATAAATATCAGAGGTGGGGTGTATTTGTATTTACCCTCTGGTTAATCCTGGTACCCTCTTTTTCCTTTGGCTGCTCCACTCCTACGTCAGCCACAGCGGCTCACCTGCCTTCATCTCATCCTATCCTTCGCCTCTTAAACTATTACATCAACATCTCCATGAATCTCCTCTGCGGTCTTTGTCTTTTCCTCCTTCCAATGTATCCACTATCTCCCATCAGTGACCCCGTCTGCACACCTCACTCATTTAACTTTCAGTCATTCATTAATTTACTTATAAAGCGCTGTACAAACCAAAGGGCTGTAATGGTGAAAGAAAAATAGAAGATAAAAATAATATAATAAAAGCAATAAGCAATAAAATAAAAGGTAAAAAATATAAACAATGCAATCAGGAATAAAAGGCATAGAAGAAACAAGGACTGGCCAAATGGCCATGCTGTCTGGAATCAAAAACCAATTTAACAATATTTAAAAAGGTTTTTAAAAGAGATATACAGTTGTGTTTAAATAATAGCAGTCCAACAAGACTACTCAGATCAGTCACTGTTTTTGGTAGAAATGATGTTACTTTGGCAAATAATTTACTTGTAGGTGTATTAGAGTCATAGAAAAATAACAGGACCAACATTCAATATACGCATGCTCCTGAATCTGAGTAATTGAACAATTGATTGAAAGAGGTGTGTTCAAAATAAAAGCAGTGTGGAGTTTAATTAATGGGGTATTTCATCCTGTGATGAAACGGGTATCATTCAGGTGGCCCTAATTTAGGATGACACCAGCAAATGTTGTACATGCATTTCTCTCGTTCCAGGCATTGTTCAGGAGAACTGCTGCTACTTGGCTAAAATGATCTCTAATGCTTTAAAATGGAAAGCAAAACCAGAGACGTGTAAGAAAACAAATGACTGTTATTCGAATGGATCAAAGACTAGCCTGAATGGTAAAGACTTTGCCAATGATCATCTCCAAGGTGAAAAAAGTCTGAGGTTTACAGGAGTACTGTGACAATCAGAAGATGCCTGTGTAAAGCTAATCAATCATGATGTGTTAAAGAGAATACAAATTGCCAAAAAATTAAATACAATTCAGTTTATTTATATATCACCAATTCACAACACATCCTCTCAAGGCACTTTACAAAGTCAATTTGAATCGAATCATATCATCATTTAATACAACTCAAGTACATAAAGTCTAATTGATCCAAGTTACTAAACAATGCAGTCAAATTAAGTTTACTGTTCAAATTGGTTAAAATAGTTTCTATTTAAGGTAACCCAACAGACTGCATCGAGTCAGTGACTTGCAGCATTGACTCTTCCTGAATGACCATGTAGCGACAGTGGAATGTCGCTGGCATTGTGTCAATAGCCCCTTTTCCATTGCCTGTAGAAAGTCCCAGGTTTATGGAAAGCCCCAGGCTTCTGAAGGCTCAGGGTGCTTTCCAAAACAAATTCATCCGGGCAATTTCTCTTTCCTGGGGCTTTACTTTCATGGGTAGATGGTTCTGATTTTGAGTAGGTCTTTTTAGCTTTCTCCTGGATTTGTTAAAGTGGTGGGGTTGTGTGTAGCGAGGCATGGCACTAGCAGCTTCAGTAATGACGGAGGTTAGTTTACAAATCAATCATTCTCATACCATTAATTTGTCATAGTTTTAAGATGTATTTACATGAGAAAGTAGACCTCAGAATTTCATATGTGCAGTCAGTTTATCAAGAATGAAACCTCCTTGAAATGTATTTCGGAGTGGAGCTCCACTCACAGACCGATTTGGGTGCTATGGTAAGCTAAGCTAACTGGGCAACTTCCCCACTAACTGCTGCCTGATCTTGGCCCAGCACTGTGAGATTTCCTGCTACCTGTTATCTGTTTGTGGCAGCTGAACGTGAAAACTAAAGCGTTTAGTAGGTCAGTGCAGAATAATTGCAAGTACCAGAAAATAAAACGGATTTTTTATAATCGGATATTTGTAACATTTTAAGTTATTGTTGACATTAATTATAAACTGTTTTGCCACAGCTCTGTATGACAAATATTTTAAAGCAGTGCTGATGATCAGAGCACTTTAAAATTTCAATGTCTAAAAATACACATTTCCCTAAGATTGTCTTTTGATGTGAACCTAACTTAGTGGAGTGTGATGGTTTTTACATTTTTATAGTTTTATACAGACGGCTCTGCAGGAGGAGAGACCACAGTTCCAGGGTTAGATGCAGTTTCTCAGAAGTTCAGTGATCCTTCACCCTCTTGTCCTGCCATTATCTACTCCACTGTCTACACATCTTCTACTTTTTAAAAAATTTGCTTATGCGTAGGCATTCAAGGTATTCCTTGTACTTCTTGAATGATTGTCAACTTTTTTATTCTTATAAATACAATTTTTACTAAAAGCATTTTCTGTAGTTATCTGATATGGGTTTACGTAATGACAATAAAAGCAAAATAAGGGTGTTAATCAGTGTTTAGTAGTTATTGTAATTGAATCATGCAGTTGTAAAGGAACAGATGCAGTTTGGTAACAAAGTAGATTTAAAACATTGATTTAAAATTTCCTGCTTCTGGATCCAGTGCCACTTACGGAATAATGTAAGGAATTTATCAACTGTATAGCTCTAAAGCTGATCATCATATACTATCACTTATTAGTCAAAACAAAACAAAAAAATTCATAGCTAATAGGGCTTTAAAGAAGAAATGCCATCTGCTGGACTGAAGTTGTATTGCGATTTTCTTCACAACTTCCCGTTACGTCATTAGGCTGATATAAATAAATGGTCGGTGGCCTCTCTAAGCAATGGGAAAAAGAACGTACAAAATTCCCTGGGTTTCCTATCTAGGTAAAACAAATCCTGGTGGAAAAGGGCCTAATGACATTGCACCAATCTCCCATACTGAGCATACATGTAGTGACAGTAGAAAGGAAAACCGCCCTTTAACAACAAGAAACCTCTAGCAGAACCAGGCTCAGGGTGAATGGCCAGCTGCCATGTAAAACTGGGGGTTTGAGAGAATAGGGCATCCACACGAAAAGAACATGGGAGCACTCATCTAGGAGTAATTTATATGTTAAAGAAAAGTAAATCATTATTGGCAGTAGTAGCTCCTTTAGTGACTTCATCTAGGAGAGAAGAAAGAGAGAAAGACACCTAAGTAGATACGTTTGAGACAGTTTTCAAGCCGGGAGTATAAGAGAGAGCACATACAGTTGGTCACAGCAAAAGCTAATCCAGTGGCTGTCTAGGAGACACTGAAGGCAGGACTAAGTGTAGAAGGAGAACATTAAGTTGTTGGCAGCAGTATCCCAGCTGATGCCCCCTTAAGGTGTCATAGCTAAACACAGAGCAAGGCCAGGTGTAGCTTCTATGTAGAGAAAAATTGCAGAGAATATAAAGTTAAAAGCTGAAATAAAAGCAAAAAATGCAAAATTGGAGAGCAGTAGGAGAATGTAGTTATTATGTACCTGGTGGTACTCCACAAGCAACCCTGGAATTCGTCCAAGATTTACATAAAAAAACTGGAATATGTCAGACAAATGAGATTTAAACCAGCCTAGTGCTGTTCCTGATCCCTATAGCACGTTCCAGCATTTCTAAGAGAATATTATGATTCACCTTATTAAATGCAGCACTGAGATCTAACAGTACAAGTTCAGACATAAGTCCATTATCTGAGGCCATGAGAATATCATTAGTGACTTTCACCGGTGCTGTTTCATTGCTATGATGAGCCCTGAAACCAGACTGAAATTCTTCAGACAGATCATTACTGTTTAAATGCTCACCCACTTGATTAACAACTATGTCCTCAAAAATTGTAGATAAGAACAGAAGATATAGGTCTGTAATTTATTAAGCAATCTGTAATTTATCATCTTGATCAAGAGAAGATTTCTTAATCCACCTTAAAAGCCTGTGTGTAGATATCAGTTTACCAAGGATAGATAGACTAAGACTAGATATACTAGACTAAGGATAGATCATGTGTAAAATGGGGGTAGTGATCAAAGGGAACCCTTACTTAAGTTATTTGGTTGGGATTGGGTCTAATGTACAAGTTGAAGGTTTAGATTAGGCTAATATTTTTGATAACTCAGAAAGCTAAACTGGATCAAAACAGTCCAAACACAGATTATGTTCTACAGTTACCTCCAGAGCTTTCTAACTTACTGAGGATGAAGAAATCATGTTCGGGAGGATACCAGTGATTTTAAGTTTAATAGGAACACTTTTCAATCAAATTGTGCAAGGGAAAAAATTAAATTACAGCCCCTTTACTGTGTTGTTCTGTGATGAGGAAATTAAAAAATGGAAAAGATTCTTAAAAAAGGGTGTTACAGCAATGTCTGATAAGGAGCTACAATGATGAAAGGACTACTGTTATTTCTTCACATTCCATGCTGAATAACAGAACAAAGTCCAGAGTATGAAGACAAAAGTGGGTAGGTTTGTCTTGAGGAAAGCCAAATGAATCTAAGATAGCATTAAAAGCTATCACTTTCTTTGTCAACATAAATGTTAAAATTCCCCACTATAATGACATAATCAAAATTTAATACTAAATCACATAAGATGTCTGAGAACTGATCGAAAAAATTAGAATAAGGGCCTGGTAGACGACGCAAAACAACAAACAAAAGTGGTTTTAGTGCTTTAAAATGTGGACGAGAAAATCAATACATACTCCTCAAACAGTATTTCAAGGTATGTGGAAATTTAAATAATTTAAAGGAGTTTACTCATTTAAACTAACATAATCATCTTGCTGCAGCCAGGTTTCAGTGAGATAAAATAAATCAATCTGGTTATCACAAGCCAAGTTATTAACTAACAAAGTCTTTGAAGACAGATATCTTATGTTAAATAACCCACATTTAATTTTTAAATTTTTCTGTTCTGTAGGAGTTCTGTTTAGATTAGTTTTTTAAGGTTCTAATAAAGTTATATGTATATGTGTGTGACCAGGTGTAAAAGGGATGAGACAGACTCGGACAGCTCCCAAAAAATAATTTGGGTTTTATTTCCCCCCTGTCTTCGGACTGGGAAAAGCATTAATTTTGGTTTGACTTGGCATTTGGTAAATATGTGGTGAACAGCTGTTTTCCTTTTCTTTTCTTTTTTAAAGCAATCAAGCAGTGTATTCAGCTCAAATCATATTACAGTTCCTCTTTTGACAGGATTAGAAAAACGGCTTTTAACACAGCTTCACAGGCCTATTCAAGGCTTCTTCGAAAATAAAGAAACCAAATAAGAGATTAAAAAAAAAAATCTACAAAAGACAACAGTAATGGCCCTATAATGGAACATAGAAAAAGCACCTCTCAACAGACGTTCAAGTCACATTCGTGCAAAAATACAACTGTATAATACATTACTTTGAAGAAACAGTATATTCTGTTTATACACTGTTTTCTACATTAGCAACTTGAACTCACTTGAAAATGGCTGACCGCCCACCCGACAGGAGCGAACACTCGCACAACGAATCCTGGACAGTTGGTCTCCCCTCTCAACAAAGTAGTTAAACAAAACATAATATTAACCCCACAACCTTTAGTAACGTTTTTGTATAATCTTTGTTAAATATTAATGCTGTCAGGTAGCCCTGCACTTCTCAGTGGCAGGTACTCCTATCCGACCGTTAGGAGCCAATCTACAGCAATCTCCGTTTCTGCAAAATGAATCAACCATAAATAAAGTATAAGGCTTATTACAGGTTTGTACAGTAACATCAAAGATTATATCTAGGTCTCCTTACTAATTTAAGATGTATTTTCCATTGATATACCTCGTTGCCTTGCAATTTACGACGCGGAATCAACGGTTGCCACTCAGTAGTGACGTAACTAATCTTACGCATGCGACATACACAAGCAGGAGAGGACACTGCCATACTACATAAAGTGACAGTGCCACCTGTTGGACACCTTGAGAACCACACAACGGAAAAATGGGGAATAATAGCGACTTCGTTTTTAGAAGTAATAATTTATTTATTTCACCCGGCTACATATATATCAAGCGGAGCCTTATAGGGATAGCCATAATGCTTCAGTACTACTTGGCATTCAGACAACAATTCTGAGTGTTACTCTGCTGAACAGGAAGCTTAAAAAAAAAAAAGATCAGTTTTTAATCTATTTGATTTTAACCTTTGGCAAGAGACTGTTTTAATAGGGTAATGGGTGCGTAACAGTACAGAAGCTGCAGAGAGGTGTGTGAAACTACAACTGTGCTTCCTGGGCTTGACCCTGGGTTGTCAGAGTTTTGTAAAGCTAATAAATTCGGCAGATTCCTAGAAAGAAGAGTTGCTCCATTCAAAGTAGGATGGATGCTGTCTCTCCAGATCAGACTAGGTTTCCCTAAAATGTTCACCAATTATTGGTGAAGCCAACATCATTTTTAGGACACCACTTAGACAGCCAGAAATTAAATGTCAGCATGTGCTAAATATGTCCTTACTGATCAGATCAGAGAGGGGACCAGAGAAAATTACGTTCCCTGCTCGCAAATTCCTTTTGCTCTCTCTCAGATTGAAGTCTGAAGCAATTGCTTCAGAATTTGACGCCTCAGCAGAGTCTGTAACAATGGTAGAAAGTATAACATTACAGTTATTTTATTGTGAAGCACTTTAATTATGGAAAATGAAGAATAAGCATTTATTTATAAAATGTATGATTCAGATATCATTAATAGCTATCCCAATAAGTAAAAAGAAAGTGTTTAATTTAACCAATAAGGACCAAACATTTAAAATGTAAGGTTAGCTTTGTCACCATTTTATTGAAAATATTGTTATAACAGTGATATTGTAAATCATTAACTTTACCTTTGATATACTAGATGAATTAGCAAATTTACAAAGCAATTCTTAAGTATGTCTTCCACTAAAATGATGTGTTTGATTGTCATATTTTATTTTAATGTTTATGTTGATAGAAACAGACGTACATATTTAAAAATCACTTACTTCAGGATAGTTTGAATTATACATTCTCATTGTACTTTGCTGAGTTGAGCTATCCATTGAAGTAGATTGACCTATTTCACGAAATTGCGATGCTCACCGGATGCATACAAACACTTACTTCCAGATTTTGTTCCGTATGACCTGTGTCAGGGAAGTAGCAACACAGGTACGCTCAGTAGAAGGAAACAAGTGCACCCCAACTAAGCCTGTGACCTAGCAGTTGCACTGTCATTCTATTGACTGATATGGTAGCTAGGAGATGACACGACTTTAATCTGAGAGAAAGCAAAAAGAATTTGCGAGCAGGAAAGAAACTTGAGAGCGCAGTTTTGATCCGAACAGAGAGCAAGTTTGTGCACATGGAGGACGAAGCAAGCAGGAGCAGAAATTAGAAGCATTAGATCAGAGTGCAGAAACAAAGATTTGAGACAGAACAGAGTGTATTCGACAGAAAGCTGAAGTTTCGAGTGCAAGCAGTACTAGTTTTGAGTGCAAGCATTACTAAGATTGAGTACAAGCAGAATGAAATCCTGCTCTCAAATTGAAAATATGTGCTCTTGATTTTTGGCAGTAAATTTCCCCCATACTTGTCAATTTTACAATGAAGGGAGTTGCAGTAGTCCAGTCTAGAAGTAAATAATTTCAATTCAGTTTATTTATATAACGTCAATTCACAACACATGTTGTCTCAAGGCACTTCACGAAAGTCAGGTACATACATTCCAATCAATCCTAATCATTGAACAGTGCAGTCAGATTCAGTTATTTATTCAAATTGGATAAAAAGTTTTTCTGTCTAAGGAAACCCAGCAGATTGCATCAAGT
>JAHUTJ010051224.1:0-14958 GCA_036250325.1 Characodon lateralis
GCCTTCAGCTGATTCAAAATGCTGCAGCAAGAGTTCTGATGAAAATTAAAAAGAGAGATCATATTTCTCCTATTTTAGCTTCCCTTCATTGGCTCCCTGTTAAATCCAGAATAGAATTTAAAATTCTGTAGCTGTTGCTACATGCATGCTCAGTATGAGGGATTGCTGCAAAGTCAACGCCAGTGACTGTCGCTACATGCTCATCCAGGAGGAGGGAATGCTGCAAGTCACTGACTGGATGCAATCTGTTGGGTTCCTTAGATAGAAAAACTTTTTATCCAATTTGAATAAAAAGCTAACTCCGACTGCACTGTTCAATTGTTAGTAATTATTTGGAATGTATGTACCTGACTGTTGTGAAGTGCCTTGAGACAACATGTGTTGTGAATTGGCGCTATATAAATAAACTGAATTGAATTGAATTGAATAGAACAGCATCATTAATTTTCAAAAAAAAAGGGAAATTTGCATTGTTGTAGCAGCAAAAAGGATCAAATAGAGCAGGTAGCACTACGCGCAACTTTAATTCACAGAAATTACAGCATCTTCCACAATTACTAAACCCACTGGTAAAAATTTACAAAAAGCCTCAAAATAAATGAATCTTTAAAGGGGGTAGAATATTCTCACACCAAACCTTTCTGAAAAATATCTTGAAAATCAATAGAAAATTGCATCTCTGTGTGTAGGATTAGGATCTGCATGTTTAACTTTATAATAACCAAAGCAGAAAAAAAATGAACATGAAATGTAAAATACATGAAGCCAGAAATTTAGGTCAATGCTCTCCACAATGAAGCATAATTAAACATGAAACAAGAGCACTACTGCACATTACGCATAAGAGTTCACATATAAGCACATCCCACAAACATATTACATGAGGACTGCAAGAGCAGAATTAAAATTTGTGATGCAACAGGCAAGGTGCTAACTTTATGAAGCAGGAGAACCACTTTTTCTCTGATTTTGTCTGAACACAATTTCAATTGGAATCACTTTGAAATAGGTTAAATTACCAATACAATTTATAATAATGGAGAGGAAACATGCTAGCACTAGTTTACCATTTCAGCAAACTGATCCATAAGAACACATCATCAGCAAGAGCAAGAAATGGGTCTACATATATTTACAGTAATGTGACAAAAAAGAACCCCTTACAAAAGCCTACAATGAATAAGATCACACAGCATTTTAATGGAGGGTTGCCCAGGTTAGTTGTGCTCCTGATTAAAAAAGTGATGGTGAACCCCCTGGTGAGATCCAAATAGCTTTCTGAGGCCCTCAGAAACAAGACTAAGTAAGAAGTGAGGGTGTCAATGAATTTAAAATAGGTCTTAGAAGAATTTCAAATCAGCCATTTCACTGTATGTAAAATAGTCAAGTGGAGAACATAGAAAAACTGCCTACATGCCTAAAAGTGGCTATCAAAGTGAATTTATTTTGAGAGCAAAACGCAAGATGCCAAACAAAAAATCTAAAATGTCATTATGGGGCCTACATTAGGATCATGCAGCTGTTGATGTAAAAGTGCATGCAGCTAATATAAGAAGAGACTGCACAAGTTTAACTTTGATGGAAGGTGTTCAAAGAGGAAACCTTTTTTGTCTAAGAAAAGCATGTTGGACAAGCTAACGTTTGGCAGAGAGAACCTATAAACACCAGGACTTATGGAATAACGTTCTTTGGAAAGTCTAAAAATGTTTTTACATCAGATCAGAGGACATGTTGGGCATAAACCAAATCCAGCATTCTAGGAAAACACCCACATAACAACTGTGAAGCATAGAGCTGGAAGAGTCATGGTTTGGGGATGCCTTGCTGCAGCAGAACCTGTCCAGCAGTCCATTATATAAGCCATCGTGAATTCTACCATGAAGCTTGAGGAAAATGTGAGACCATTTGTAAAAAACTGAAAGCTGAAGCAGACCTGGACCCTGCAACATGACAAGGATCCAAAACATACCAGTAAATACACCAAGGACCGGCTGGAAATTTAGAAATGGAAAGTCCTAAGCCAAATCAAAGCCCACATCTTGATCTTTTTAAATAGGCTGTACATGCAAGAAACCCCTAAGACATCTCACAGCTGAAATTGAGGAGTGGAGCCATTCCTCGGACGAAGTGTGAGACTGGTGGATGGCTTAAAGAAGCGTTGTTTAATTATTTCAGCCAAAGGTGGTAACTGTAGAGTCCTAAGCTACTCCTCTGCTAGAAAACACATGTTTGCCTGTATCTTTTGTTTAATTAGTAAAATAATATTCATTTCGGTGCTTGCCTAAAATTAAATAACTTTCTTTTTTAGAGATGAAAAATATACATCAATATTTAAACATTTCTTAACAAAGAAACTTACATTAAATTGGGTGTCCTATTTTTTTTTAAATATGGAAGTGTGAATGCATGGCACTGTAAAATAAAACAGCCTTCTATTAGGTTAATCCTGATACTGATACCGCATGTGTTCATCATGAAGTGGCAATAAATGGAAGTGTATGACACAGCACTATCTACCACTAAGCTCTAAATATCAGCAGCAAAGTTTAGTTTATGACCTCTGTGACCTATGAGATATTTCTAGTCCAACAATCGTCTGTCAGGTTTCTCAGAAGAGACATGTCCCTGTTGGCTACATATGTACCATTATACGTGACTGACAGCAGAAGGTAAATCAGATGTTGATCCCTGCGGACATTGATGTGATTGTCTTTATGATGACCTGCCACTAGGGCATGTGCATGAGTTTGTCTGCGTTCCTTCATTACTATGTTTGTGGGGTTAAGGATCTTTGATATTACTTGTTTCTTGGTATTACTGGATTTGTGGGAAGGTCCACATCAGTGGTTTGTCTAGAGAAATAGAAAAACAAAAACAGGAGTGTGTGTATACAGAACAGATAGAGAGACTTTCCTCTGTCTGTATGAGCTCCATATCTCTGTCAGTGTCTATTTGACCATATCTCCCTAGGATTTAAAGCAGATCTGTGACATTGTTGCTACCAAGCTGTTAAATATAACAAGCAAACACAAACAGACAGAGAGGGAGAAGGAAAATAGAAGAATCAAAGCAAAAACAGCAACGCTTAAAGCGCTTTCCAGCGAGATCGTCAAACAACACCTTCCCTCTGTCTGGCTCTCAGGGCAAACATTCAGAGGAAGAACAGAGGTGGACAGATGCCAAGTAAGAAGAAAGAAAACCCAAGCAGACAGAGAGTGAAACAAGGCCAAACATGCTGAGAGGCTGAAAGAGAGAGAAAGCAAAGACATGGATTAAAAAAAAGTATATAACATAGAGATAGGAAAGCTGACTAGAGAGGCAAAGAGAAAGAGACAAAGTGTGGAAGAGAGATATAAAGATATATGTCATGTCCAACAAGGGCAGGATACATATTTTATATTTCCAAAGGCTGGACATTAAAAATTAACCCAGTCATCCTGTCTTTACATGATCTCACCTAATGACAGCAAAGTGCTTTTCTCAGTCCACTCACACACACACACACTCACACATGCACTTCAAACCTAGCTGCAGCGATGAATATGTTCAGTTTAGCAGAGGCAAAGTGCACTTTGACATCTGTTGGTTGTAGGTTTTTTTTCCTCTCTGTAAAACAGCACCATTACAGCCAGCTGAGTCCACATGCTGGCCAAGCTAGCAAGAGGTCTATAAAGGTTTTCTACCTAAAAGCATAAACAAGACTCTAGTTATCCATTTTCCAGACCACATTTATCCTGCTCAAGAAGAGGGCAATCAATCACAGGAACCCATAGGACAATCAACCATGTATGTTCACACTTCACACTCATTCCTAAGTTCACCTTCATTAGTTACTCTAACAAGCATGTTTTTGGTTTGGTAAAGAAACCCAGGTTACTCAAAGAAAACCATGCAAACTCCACAAAGAAATGCCTGCAAAGCTGAGATTTAAACTGTTCCTTGTAAGGCAACAGTATAAGTAACTTTGCCTCAATAATAAAAATATACTCTTTAACAATGATTTCTTGATTATTTTGCCAATCATTCATTGTAATTTTAAGAAAACATCTATAGGCGAAACATATAATTAAATTTCTGTTCACAATTTTTTTTTGTCTCCTTGAGAAAAGCCACAGAGTAATCAAACACAGACTCACTGATTCAAGAATGCCATTCACTATTGCTGTGTCCAAATTGGCTGCACTGCTTTACCTCATAATGCTGTAAAGGAAGTTTAACTTGATGTAAAACATAAATCGATGAATCTGTGTTTGATTACTTGGTTTCTTCCCATAAACATCTGCCAAAACCTAGGGTTCTAAAGTAAACTTGGTACCCAACATTGTTTGACTTTAAACTACCTTTAATGTAGTTTATTTGCACCTAAATGACTGATTCTAAAAGCAAACCAATTACTAGGGTTCATAAAAGGCCGCGATGGTCAAGACTGTGTATATATCATTGAACATTAAGCCCAAGATGGTCCAGGGATCATTAGGCATGAAAAACAAAAATGAGAAGGTGATGTGGTAAAATGTGATTTACTCTGTTCTGAAGCAGAAGCCAAATTCATCTTTTAGTCCCTTTATCTTTTTCCCTGATATGTATATAAAATCTTTGTAGTGTAATTTTGTTTCCTAATTTTTCAGCTTTGTGAAACATACAATGAATTTTCCTCCTGAAAATTAAGTTAAACACTTCTTATAGTAGTCTATCAGTATCTAACATTGTTCTAAAGAAAGTTGACTTGGTCCACAACTTTCTATTTCAAATTTCTCAGCCAGGTACTGGTGGATTTACAGGTATGGTTTGGGTCACTCTCATGTGGCAGGGTCCTGTTCTGCTACAGCTGTAATTATTTTATAGAGGGTCTCCCATTTTCCTTAGACTCCCTTAATGGTGGATTCTATGATGGTGATCTGATCTGATCTGATCTGGGGGGGTATTAGCAGGTTAGAGCATATCCACTTCAGGACAAAAATATAAGTTTATAGCTTCAGCTCTCTGGCAGAAGTTGTCCAGATTGATTCGTCACATACGTTTTTCAATAATAGCCTGTCAGCCGGTTAACTTTTACTTGTGCAGAAAGGATAAATACTGTTTGCATACATTATAAACTCAGTCATTCATACAGCTTCAATTAGCCGAGGAGGCAGAGCAGACATCAAGCTGCAGACACCCTTGAAGCTGCAGGATGAATGAATAAATGAAGTCTAGATGAATACAGCTAAGATATTGTGCTTATTAAAAAAAACTTTAACCAAAGCACCTTAACCTTCCAACAAGTCAGGGAGAGTTTCCTCTTAGATATATATATATGGTATTGATTAAAAAAAAATTTATTTCAGTCTAAAAGATCAAAAAGATACACTACTGGTTTTTAATCATTTTGCATGCCAGCTCAATTATGAGTGCTACGTATCGACTGTTACACAGTTCATTTCATGACACAGCATACCTAACTGGCTGAGCTGACACACTTTGAGAGAATAAGTGTAAAGTTCTTGCCCCTTTAACACTTACTTGTGTCTGCAACCTCATAGGAACTGAATCAGAGGAGACAGAGAGAAAAGATAGTTTAGGGGTATGCCCTGTTTAATACTCCATGAAAACTAATTTAAAGTCTGGCTGTTGAAATAGATGACTACTAAACTGATTTATTTTCTTTATATATACACTAATGCTGGTATGTAGGGAAAAAAAGATTTAAAACACAAGTGGACACATTTGCAGGGTTTTTTCCCAATTGGGTATTAGAATATGTGAGCTGGCTTTTCTGCAAGTGTGGCAACATTCTTGTTTTACTAGCAGTAAGAGTGCCAATATTTCTAAAGCCACCAAACACATTAGGCTTGGAGCCAATCAAAGGATCAATGAGGGCTTGATGAGGGTATAACAGAGACAAATCAATGTGCTGGATGTGGAGTGGGCTGTTGAAAAAATAATAGAGTGTTTCAGAGGTTATATTAAGAGCTGAGGTATAGGGCTTACTGTTTTCTGGGCCGCAGAAACGTGATTGTATATACTTTTTATTTTATTGAGATTTTATGTGGGGTCTTGGGTGACATTTAAAGCTTTAGCACTTTCTGTAAGTGGCCATTTTGTTTTGTAAATGTGTTTATGTAGTCTAGTTCTACTACTACCACTACATAGACATATTTAATACTGAATGGAGGTAATCAGACACATTTAGTAATTTTATTGTGCTAATCAATACTAGATTATTTCAAATATCTGGTTGTTTTGCCACAGCAATGTACTTTTTTCTTTTCTTATGTATCATCATGTAGAGCACTTTGAATTGCCTGGTGTCTGAAATGTGCTAATAACCTTGCCTATCTGGCGTGACTGAAGTAGACCTTACACTGGATATAAAAGAAGGTGGCAGAAACAGTAAATATAGTGAAGTAATCTTACTGAAGCTGAAGTGCTGTCCATCATGCAAAACTACCCAGGTGTCCACATTGATAGGCACACTATGAAGCAATAAATATGAGTGTATTAAAAATCTATATCAAAAAATGAATGAAACTTATGGACTGAAAATCAATTGTTAATTATTTATGGAAATTCAAGAATTTTTGAAAAATAAATCAGATGTGGGTGGAGAGCATCCTTGAGAATTATCAAATATTGCACTCAAACACAACACAACTATTTATGAGGTCAAATAACCAAACTATATTCTGTAGATTTTTGAAGATGTTTCTGTTTATCAGTTTCCTTTCTTTCTTGTTTTAAATCACCACATTGGTTTGGAAACATGACGTTTGACCAGTTCGGCCAACTTTTTTTGTCAAACAAAAGGTAACTATATTAACTATATTAACATGGTATTCACAGTTCATCAAGATGATGGTTCTTAGAAGAAGACAGAAATGCCTTTTTCTTGGTCAGGCTCAATTTGTTTTACAACTACCATGATGATGGACATTTCTAAAACAGAAACCTGAGGGAGTTAATCTTTTGAACCAGGCTTTGAATATTGTTGTCTTGTCACATCATAGCATTTGGTAAGCTTTTCTGTGTTTTTGCAGATGTTCAACGTACTTGCTTAATATTACTGAAGATAATTGCTGCCTAAAATGGAACAATAACGCTGATCATTATGATGGCACATTACTTTTACAAATTGGTTAGTTTCAAACTAAAAGTTGCATATTTGCTGATCAGGACTGATGCTGTGAGATTTGCAGGGGCTGAATTTCTTGGCTGCATTTAATTAAAAAAATACAATCTAAGCTGAAAGCTTCTGATGATCTTACCACTATGAAAGATTCTGAGGCTTATAAACTCAGTTTAGATTCCCAAACGCAAAATGTTCTGGCAGAAGATACAAAGATAGATTCATTTGGGATATAAACAGACGTCTGCAGATGTGTCTGCTTCCAGGACAGACATTAATGAAATAAAAAGTCTCATCATTTTAAACATACTGTATGTTTGAGGAACCATTTGTTTAACAGGGATCCTCAGAGTAATAACTTGTCCTTAGAGGTGTCAAACAATGTGTTTTAGATCCAGCACACCTCAATCAATGTGAATGACCTCTTCATGCAACTCAAGTTTTACAAAGTCCTACTAGTTGTGTGATGCAGAGACACATCTAAAAGCTGCTGGACGCTGGGTCAGCCACGCCATCACATTTCGTCTCCAATCCTTTTCCTTCATATTGTCGATTTTCAGTGTCATTTTCACCCAGCTCATGTTTTACGACCAGCAACGATACACATCCTGCGTTTTCTCTTATCATCAGTCTACGTTTCGTGCTTCTGTTGATGAGTTCCTTCCTTAATTATACGCTGCCGTCTGATCTCCTGTTGGTTTGCAAGCAGCAGTCACAGAAAGGATTATTTCTCTTTAGTCATCTTGGGCAGAGCATCAAAGAGATGCCGGTGAGCCGGATAAGAATAGAAAACTGATGCTATTTATAAGTCACTTCAAATAATGCCTACAAGCGGAAACAAGAACAGAACCGCAGATAGACAGTATGACTTGATTCCATAATCTTTATGATTCTTTACGTAGCCTGCATTTATAATTTATTGATCTCAGATTATAATTTTAAAATCAGCACACTGAAATTTCTTGCATGATGAATTAATGTCTGTAGTTGCAGAACTTTGGGTGCTTTTAGGGCTTTTACTTGTCCTCAAACAACACACACATCCACACGAACACATAAACACACTTTTATCGCTGACAGCTGAGTCATGAAGAACAATGTCTCCATTAATTAAACATGATGTGTCACAGAGAAGGCGAAGAGAACGATTGAGCAAGGGGATAAAGATAATCGAGCAGGAAAAGGTGGTCAGAAGAGGGAAAAGCTGAAAGTGGAGCAGAGGCTAAGTGGGGAAGGTAAAAGAGAGGGAAGCAGTGGAAGAAGATGCTCAAGGGGATGAGAGAAGGAGCGCGACATAAAGATGGGAGGATGAGGAGAAAAGGAGCGAGAAACGACTGGAAGAGGAGGTGAAAGCAGAGGAGGTCAGAGTGTATTGATCTTCCATCGACCATCGAGAGGACAGTGCCTTGTAGGGAAATATTAAGGTAACTTCTCATTATTTAAGCCAGGAAATTAAGGCTTGCTCAGAGAAGTGTCTCATAATAAGACAATCATCCTAAGCATACATCAAAACTACGGATGGACGAACGGACAGATGAACGGACGCATGGATTTCAAAACTAGTTAGAAAGTGGCTTAAGGAAAACAGTCAGTGATTTGGGGTGAACATCACAAAGTCCTGGTTTCAGTCCCATAGAAAATTAATAGGCAGAGCTGAAAAATGCGCATGAGCAAGGCAGCTGACAAACCTGAATCAGTTACTCTAGTTCAGTCAGGAGGAATGGGCCAGAACCCTGGCAAACTATTCTGAGATGTTTGTGGAAGGGTACCAGGAATGTTTGACCCAAGTCATTCAGTTTAAAAGGCAATTCCACTTAAAACTAAGAAAATATTAAACTGACTTTAGAGAAAATAATTATGATTGTTTAAAAAAATATCTCTTTTAATTTTCTGGAATTTAATTATTAAAAATTATTATCCTGACAGTGACAAAAAAGTTTGTGTATATATCCACTTTTAATTGGATAGTAAATTATTGTGAAAGTATGAAGATACAGTGGTGGAAAGCTTAAATCCTTGTGTTATTCTAACCATAATCTAATACAACCAGACAAACCCTCTTCCTTCCTTCCTTCCTTACTGATTGCTTAGTAATTATGTTAAGAACATGCTTTATTTCATTTCAATTCAATTTTTTTGAAGGTTTTGTGGCACTAGGGCCTTATATTTATTAATAGCTAGAAGAACAGCAGAAAGAGAAACAGTAAATGAGCCAGGAATCAAACCCCGGACAGCTGCATTAAACACTGTGCAACGCAGCTGAGGGTAGTGCTGAGGGTAAACCTCAGCAATATCTGCTGAGGTATAACCTCAGGGCGTATAACCAGGGGATATAACCGAAGCGCGACTGCTCTACCACTGAGCCATGTGGCAACCCACTTCAAATTTCTTTATTCTTGTAATCAAACCCTTACAAAAACTGGGCTGGAGAAAAGAAATTAGATAGACATTCAAACTTTATTCTGCTGCAATAAGTGTGAAGTTAATAATTTGAAGGGAATGGGGCAATATGTCCACTTAACAAAAGTCAGAAATCTTATTTGAGCTTTTCCCTCCAATGTTGACATATTTGCTGGCAAAATACGCTGTTAGTGATTTGGTTAAAGTTTCCTTTAAAAAGGTGGACTGCCACCTCTGGGTCGGAGGTCAGTCTCTGCCGCAAGCAAAGGAGTATAAGTATATTGGTGTCTTGTTCATAAGTGATGGTGGGATTGAAATGGAGATGGACAGGTGGATTGGGTCTTTGTTTGCAGTAATGCAGGTACTGCTCCAGTCCATTATGGTGAAGAAAGAGCTCAGCCAAAAACCAAAGCCCCTGATTCACCTATTCCGACCCTCACCTATGGTCATGAGGTATGAATCACCAGAAGAATGAGATCCCAGATACAAGCAGCTGAAATTAGCTTCCTTCTGAGGGTGGCCTGACTCAGCCTTAGAGATAAGTTGAGGAGCTCTGTCATCCAGAGGGAGCTCAACGTAGCACCGTTGCTTCTCCGCATCGAAAGGAGTCAAATGAGATGGTTCAAGCATCTTATCAGGATGCCCCCTGGGCCCTTCCTGGTCTAAATATGACGGCGGTTCTGATGGCCAAAAAGACTCCTCAAAAAACATTGAAAATGCTGTTTCTCAGAAATAAAAAATTGTTTTATAAATCTCAAACAGTGTAGAACCATGTAGTTCAGATTATTTGTTTGATTTTAGATTAAATGGTCAAATGCAGTCCAAAAATTAGCCCTTAGATTTAGAGAGGAATACAAATCTTGAATCAGATACCACTTTCAGCATCATAAGCCAGCAGCTTGGCCCATACATGTTTTTTTTTTACAATCACCAATCTCCTCTGACTGGACATCAAAGCAGAAAACCAGTTTGGGCCAAACTAACTGCTAACTTTTTTTAACCAAGTGCTCATGTCGCACTTCTGACTGAACGGCACCCGGGACGGTGAGCCATTTTGCCCACTGTCAGTGCTGAACAATGTGCCCCAAGAGGATGTTTGTGACTGTCAAGAACCGATGCCTCAGAGGAAACTTTAAGAGAACGAAGGCAAGACAGACTCACTTAATGCACAACGTTCAGAATATTAAATCACACAGCCAATTCTTACAATTTTATCTGTTTAATTTATTGCTGCCACTGATATTTTCTCCTGACCTATATACACAGCGCAGCAGAACATATAAAATAAGACAGTCAGATGATGACACTGTAGAGACAAAGAAAACCAATTCAAGAGCTGAAAGTCTCTACACAACTGAAAGAGGAGATGTGCTGCTGAGCAGCAGAAGTGTACCATAACGAGAGCAGGATGTCATGAAATATGTAGGAAGGAGTAGCTTAGCACCGGAACACAAAGCCATTAAAGAAAGCCCAGGAAAATGCAGTCAGCTAGAAAAAATAAATTTCCATTTCTTGATAATTCAGACAAATGCACGCACTCGGTTAAAAGCCCGAACACCCATTCACACTCTTGCATTTAAGCATCTCTAGGTGAAAATCCACACTTTGTTTTCTTATGTGTACACACACCTTAACATGTTTGTGGGCATTCAAAAAGAGAAGCACGCAAATGTTATGTCAATGTGAGCCCCAAAACACAAGGGAAACACACACAGATATCCTCTGTATCACATTCTGCTCCATCCCTTTCTCTGTGTGTATAAAACGATGTTTTTTAAATCATTGATTGGGTACATGCAGAGCATCAGCAACATGGTTAGCTGGACACAGAGCAAGGCTGTTTAGTCTTTCAGGGTTAAACAACAAGGCTGAGGCGGGCAACTACTTTTGAGACAAAGTGCTGCATTCACAGATAGTGTCAATTAGAAAAGACAGAGGTGGAACTGAGCTGAAACATTTCATGCAATTCTAAAGATGTTTTAAAGGGGAATTAGAGAGAATAAATTAGTTTGGCAATACTTTTGTTTTATATGTAGAGAGGCACCAATCAACCGGATTATATTTCCTTGATCAGCTCTGATGATAAGCAGGTCAAATGATCGATTACTTTCTCCATTCACTAGATGCATTAAAACTAAGACGTTCTATCATTTTCAGTCTTGAAACACATCAGCCAAAAACATGCACTTTCATTAACCTTTTTTGTGTTTCATAAAACTTTAGATAAAGGTTAGCGACATTGTCTTTAATGGATAACCAATGGATTTCATTTGGTTTCATTTTATTCCGCTATATAGGCAACCAAAGTACTTTACATCACAGTCATAAAAGGAAAAATAACTAAAACCTAAAAAACAAGATTAACAATAAAAACATTAAGGAAACTGGAATAAAATGCCACCATGCCACTGGATATGAATTGCTTTCCTGAATAAAAAAGTTTTAAGTTTAAATTTAAGGTCAGTGATTGAGTGTAGGTCCAGAGGGAGCTGGTTCCAGAGCACAGGAGCCGCAACTAAATGAGGATAAATAAGGACAATCTTGCAAATCCATCATTTTCTATTGGATTTACGACTGTTACCTCAGTTTTCTGACAAGACGTTTTTCTACAAAAGGCATTTGACTTCCCCAATTTCAATTGAGCTTCAAAGTGTGAAATTTTGGAGCAAAGTCTTCTTTCTCGATAGGCATCCTTTCAGGCCAGGTGATGTAAAATTGACTTCACTGTGGGTGGAGACACTGGAGTATGAGCAGTTTTCAGTTCACAATTGATTTGAACCTAGGTGGTTCCTGCGTTGTTCAATCATAAGCTAGAGTTAGATAGTCAAAGTTTTAACAAAACTAATTTATAACTGGACAAATGAGACATTAACATTTGTTTTCTGGAATAGCTCCAACCTTAAGCAAGCACTTTGCCAGAAAACTAACCATGTTCTACCCTTTCTGGTAAGAAGAGTTGACAAATAGCCAGCTAAAATTAGCTTGTTGGTATCTACAGTCTGTGGTTTCTCTGTACTTTGCTGAGGGACATTTAATCAAGTATTAGTGGAGGTTAATGCATGCAGTTAAGTCTATGTGTATAAGTTAATCCCTTTGTGATTAGAGAAAATCCAGGAAATATCAAACTTTTTTCTCTTTTTTTTTAAATAATGCATGTTCAACATATATATGTTAAATAATCATCCCACCATGAAGAAACAGCGGCTCAAGTACATCGTTAAAAACCCTAATGTGACATTTATGCTTAGGATGAGTGCATGCAAACTTGTGGCCACAAATATTTTTTACTAGCTGGAAACCAGACTTAATGATCAAAAACCCACAAATCTCTTTCAGTCGGAGATAAAAGCTGCAGTTCTGGGACGCATTGCAACCTGAAACTAAACACTATCACTGGCCACACCTTAATCCTTCTGAATGCTTTCATGCTGGTGATTATATTTCAGCAAACTGCTGAATCAGTGGAAGTATAAAGTAAAAGCAGACATAAAATTTTGCTAAATTAGATACAAGTCTTGTGTACGTTGAGACTCCACAAGCAGTTCTATTTAGATGGAAATAAAGCCTGCTGAGATCACTACATCTTTAGTGGAGAGACAAAAATGTAATTAAATTTAAAAAATCCAATGATTTATAACTTAAAGAAAGTTAGGATAAAATCCAGTCATATATGTCCTTTATTCTGTATTAATAAAACCTCTCACATCCAAGGGCCTAAAGCGGCAGTGAAATCACAGAAGTAACTTTATATGAGTGTTTGCAATCACTAACCCGAATCTTTACTATCATTCCCACCACACCCATGGAGCTCATCATGTCTTCTTTCATGATGAAGCAAAGTTCATCCCAAGTTCTTTCCATGTGATTTACATTCAGATCGCTCATCACCAATGCATGTCTCTCCTTACTGTATGGAGCAAAGCAAACCGATCCATATTAAATTACAGCATGGAAACTGGAGGAGCAACGTGCGCAAATGATGGTTCTCCAAGCAGACACCATGACATGGTGAAGATAATAATCCCCATAAGAGGTTTGACTGTTACAGTCTCAGTCTACCCTCTTGTCTGTGTGTAAAAATAAAACAAATAGCCACATAAACAAGGCTTTCCTTCCTCTACCTGAATGGTGCAGGAGATCTCAGAGTCGTCCAGTAATCGGATCATGCAGAGGACCTCCTGGTCCAAGGAGCGGATGCTTGGGCTGCGAAACCGGAGCATTTTCATCCTTGTGTCGGTGTCGGTTTCAGCTCCTCATGTCAGCGGCTCCGAGCGCGAAACAGATGCAAATAAATGCGTAAAAAAAACAGAAGGGGAGGAGGGGGGGTCACGCTTACGCACTACATAACATGTGTCCGTCGGGTCTCGACACCCCCTGAACCGCCCTTAGAGATGAATGGATAGATTGATGGATGGATAACAGAATGGATGGATGCGACAGAGCGGGAGGGAGGAGGGCTTGCATCTGTCTGCTCCTTATTGATCTTCAGGGGGGCTAATGGCTTTTCTCCTCTCTCTCTCTCTCCCCCTCTGTGTCTGATTCAACCCCGCTTCGTGTGTTCAGCAAATTTCAGCACTTTCACTTTGTTTATGCCGAAGCCCAATGTGGATCTGTTCTGTAGTACAATTGCTTTTAGATTTCCTAATATTCTAAATATTCCAATCTCTATATCATATTCCAATCAATACATATTTATATATATATATATATGATATATATCTAATATAGCTAGTATTATACAATTATCTATAAACGAATTAAGTTATTTTTATATTTTATTTTAAGCCTCTCTAGTCTAAACACTACGAACTGCCTGCAATAATGACGTCAACGGCAGTTTAGACGTGCCCATTTGTTATGATGTAACGCGATTCGAGCAGCCTGTACCTTTAAATTGCGAACGCAAGCAACGTGCGTCATCACGTACCAAAACAGCTCGCGGCCACGTTTCCAAGCGCTCACGAAGCTGTAGGATGATGCGTTTACGGGGTTTTATCGCTCCTGCCGAGCATTGCAGTTCTGTCGCCTAGAGGCGTTGTTTCTTCTCTGAAGGTTTTACTTATATTAACAAATAAAGCGGGCTCTCTGTCGGCAGGGCTGACCCATTTCATGCTCTACTGCTGCTCTGACAGAAGCTACGGGAACACCACTAGTTCAGTCACTGTAGGGTAACGGTGAGTCAACACTGTGTCAGCGTGCAGTTGTTTGGACTTCTGGTAAAGATACGTAAATTATAATTTCTGCCGTATTATCTTACGCTGCAGTTTTCAGAAAATCCCATGTAATAGTTTTAAACTGGACCTCAGTCAGAACCTGGATCTGGGACTGATCTACAGGGGTTGGACAATGAAACTGAAACACCTGTCATTTTAGTGTGGGAGGTTTCATGGCTAAATTGGACCAGCCTGGTAGCCAGTCTTCATTGATTGCACATTGCACCAGTAAGAGCAGAG
>JAHUTJ010051225.1:0-14953 GCA_036250325.1 Characodon lateralis
GTGAATGCTGCAAGTCACTGACTGGATGCAATCTGCTGGGTTTCCTTAGATAGAAAAACTTTTTATCCAATTTGAATAAATAACTGAATCTGACTGCACTGTTCAATGGTTACGATTAATTGGAATGGATGAACCTGACTTTATGAAGAGCCTTGAGACGACATGTGTTGTGAATTGGCGATATATAAAAAACTGAATTGAATTGAATTCTCTGACCTTGGGTTCATTGAATGTTGCCACATTGGTAACAGGGAGCTTTTGTGTCAGATTGAGTGACACTAGCTAGATGTGATTGGCATTACCTCAGTGTATATTCCTAGTTTTGGTACGCATCTTCTGGAGATGGTTTGTATGTTTTTCTATTGCCCAGACGAGTGCACTGAAAGATGTCAGCTGAGGTAGTTTGAGCATCTGATCCATATGGCTTCTAAGTGCCTCCCTTTGGAGATTTCCAGGCACATCCCTCTGGAAGGAGAACCTGCAGTAGGCCTAGAATGTACTCGAGGGACTACATATGCCATCTATCCTAGGAATAACTTTGGGTCCCCCACAAGGATCTGAAGAGGGTTAGATGTGTGGGCTTTCCTTTCTGGACTTATTATACCTGCAATCCAATCTCAGATTAAAGGAACACAATGGTTGGAAGGATATCTAATTTCTAATCATAGATCACAGATTGTATCATGTCTTCATCAGCTACAGGTTGTTGTCCTGGAGGGCAAACTGGACCTCATTATGAATCCAGTCTTTCTTAAACTGATTCAGATTAAATGGAACCTTTACGGCAGGTAAGCTCTCTCTGACTGGTTGGACTGGTCTGACATTGTTACTGGTTTACTTAAATTAATGCTCTCTGGTTGTTGCAGGTTGGGGGCATGGATTCTCCTAGTCTTCAACTTCCTGCTCAATGTTTCTTGGACAACCTTTGCCATCTCTATGTCTGCCTGCCAAGACTCACTTGCTCGCTACATTTTTCCCCAGGTGACCTGTTTGTCTCTCACCCCTCTCCTTTTTTGACCTTTTTGTGTTACCTTTCTAACTGTAAACTGTCTCTCACCTTTGTTACTTTCACCTGTCTTTCTTTCATTTGTCTGCCCATCTAAGGATTGGTGGCGTGTTCTCCTGGTGGTCCTGGCACTCCTGCTGACCCTGGAGGAGGTGTGGAGAGAGGTTCAAGACATTGTGTCCTCGAGGAATAAGCTTCGCCTGCGACAAAGGTGGATGGAGCGTCGTTTCCAGGACGACCTGCGCTGCTCACATCCTATGTGGCCTCAGGTAGGAAACATGATGTCATACTTGATCCAAAGAATGTTTGATCACAGGAAGATGCAGCTAAACCCAGTCTAAGAGGACCGGTCGTGGCTGCAGCAGAGTGATGTGTTTGTGTTTCAGGAGAGAAAATATCTTCTCAGTGAGACCTTAAGGATTCACAAGATGAGGGGGAACTATAGCCGAGATCTATGGTACCAACGCACACACACGTTTGTATTTCTGATCATATTAGGACATTATACTGACTTCCCTTCATGACAGCCTAACAAATGGATTCACATGTGTCCGTGATGTTTCACCACATATGGAGCAGGCTTTGCAGGACATACTAGATAGCTCCTAAAGAGGTGGCATAATATGAATTTCATTCTATGGAGCATAGATTTATATATAAACAATTTTATTACAGAAATATAGTCCATTGAGTCTAATTACACAATCAGAATCAGTCAGTTACATCCCAGTCAGACCCCAACTATCAAACAGTCAGATTCAGTTATTTATTCAAACTTCTTTAAAGTTTTTCTATCCAAGGAAACCCAGCAGATTGCATCCAGTCAGTGACTTGCAGCATTCCCTCATACTGAGCATGCCTAAAAGATTGTACAAATACACACACACACACACACAAACACACACACGCACACACACACACACACACACACACACACACACACACACACACACACAAACACACACACACACACACACACACCACACACACACACACACACACACACACACACACACACACCACTTAAAACATGTATGTGTAAGTGACATTTACCCTGAAACAAAACCAGTGCCAGACTATTGATTGTTTGGGATTTATTTTTACATCTCTGTCCTGTTGTTTAACCCTAATTTTTACCTGTTTTCAGGAACATCTTTGATTGGCTGGTTTACTGTCTGCTGACGGCATCCTTCAGCGTTCACATGGCCGATGTGTTGCAGCCGTCCGTTCGCCTGCACTCGGTCAGTCTGCGCCTTTTCTCCATCTCCATCATCTTCCTCTGGCTTCGGCTCATGAAACACGTCCGAGCCTTCAGGTACAGAACACGCACAGAGGCCCTCTGCTGCTGTAAAGCATGCTGTTTTCTGCACAGGTACATGATCTATGGAACACATACACTGTTTAATATACAAAAAGAACTGAATTAATGTTTAAAAGAAAATACACAGTTTTCAGTATACTACTGTAAGGGAAAATAAATGTAAACCAATTAAAGTAAAAAATCTACACTACACTACTCTGATCTAAAGTAAAAACACTAAACTTATGTAGATTAAACAAAAGAAAACTAATGTAAAGAAAACCAGATTGAACTTAAGTAAACTAATCAGAACTAGAATTAGCTTTGTCTTTGTCTTTGTCTTTCTAAACATAATAATTATAGTGGAAATAAACTAAAGGATTAAAGAAACACCATGTATATTTATTAGTATATACACCCCATGTTTTTATTTTTCTTAAATAAAAGCAGGTTAAAATAGTGTAAATATTCTTATTTAGTTTCCAGTAGAGTAGCTGACTACTCAGACTGTGAGGTGTTCATGGTGTCCATCAGAGAAACAGCCTGGGGGAAGAAACTGTCTCTGTGGAGGCTGGTTTTAGCAGACAGCGCTCTGTAGCGCCACCTGAAGGTCAAAGCCTCAACAGTCTGTGTGCAGGGTGTGTGGGGTCTGCAGAGATGTTAACTGCCCTCTTCCTGACCCTTGACCTATATAAGTCCTGGATGGGGGGGAAGGTCAGCCCTGATGATCCTGTCTGGACCGGTCCTGTTTTGTGGATGAACCAAACCACACAGAGATGGACGAAGACAGGACAGACTGAATGATATGCCATGGTATCAATGCCAAAATTAAGACTATTGCACACCAAGCGGTGGCTACTTCCTTGTTGCAGAAGGCTATATCCATTCCGAAGCCAGCTACTGGTCTGATTGATGGGCCGGCACCGGTAACTGAGCTGCCAGCGCTGGCTAATGAGAAGGAAGGTACTCGCTTTAGAAATGGAAAGGGTAGTGACTAGCATGCCTTTTTCCTCTCTTTTTTTAACAGTAGATGGCGCACTTTCAGAACAAAACTAAGCCCAATATTTATACCAGTATACTAATAATTTAAGAATTGAAATTGCTGTTGTAATGGCAATAGTTTGTGTATTTTCTCATACTGTTTTCATGGACTTTCCTGCTCAGTGTTTCATGGTAAAGTGCACTTTATGGTGTCATGTTTGAAAACAATGACACTGAGTGATGCAATATCACCATTCAATGTTATTTATGTTTGAGAACCAAGGATTATCTTGAGGAACCTGGAAATGAGGTTAGATTAGTCTTAGAACTAACTTAGAACAATAATTAGTATACCTTTTAAACAACCAATTAAAATGCAAGATCAGAAGAGCAGATAAAACATTATTTTAATAAAATAATATTTTAAAGAAGGATTTTGCTGAATATAAACAACCTTCTGGATAAATAATTCTTATGGGTGTTTAGAAGGCATCACCTGGAGTAATGGACTACTAAAATGGAGACGAGGGCGCCTATGGACTCATGAGATGGCAACTTGTAGGATGTGAACATCAGCAACCTCATGTTACGAAGCGTACTTACGCACAAAAACCTCGCGGCGCAATGTTTTACGCACAACTTGGCATGTACAAAACTGACGTGAAAGTGTTCGTAAATCCACGCAAAATTTTGACCTGCTGGGAAACCCAAACTTTTTCAGTCAATAATAATAATCTACAGAGAACTAAACTTCCTCTAAATCCACTGAAATATGACTCCATCCAGTTTAATTCATGGAGCATCAAACCTGATCTTTCTTTCTGACTTTGAGCTTTTGTGGTTTAAACCAGAGCAATGAAACTGAATCACATTCAGCCTCAATAACGTAACACACCTCAGAAAATGAAGGAAACGACCTCAGAAAGTGAAGAAACGACCTCAGAAAATGATGAAACGACCTCAGAAAATGATGGAATCGACCTCAGAAAATGAAGGAAACGGTTCCCCTCAGTGTTACAGAGGGGAACCAGGAGGAACCGTGGGTCTCTGATACCAGTTCCAGTTCTAACTACCCTGCGGTCCTTTCAACCGGAGCTTCTCAGAAGGAGCTGACTGACAGGTCAGGTATTTATCATCCCTGAACCGGGCCATGCCAGCCATATGGGTTGGCCTCATCCAGATGTTGCTCACCTCACCTCACCCCAGCTGGCTCCTCTCGATGTGGAGGAGCAGTGGCTCTACTCCGAGCCCCTCCCAGATGGCCAAGCTCTTCACCCTGTCTCTAAGGGAGTGCCCGGCCACCCTAGGAAGGAAGCTCATTTCAGCCGCTTGTATCCAGGATCTCGTTCTTTCGCTCATGACCCAAAGTTCATGGCCATAGGTGAGGGTAGGAACGTAGACCATCCGGTAAATCTCGAGCTTCGCTTTTTGGCTCAGCTCTCTCTTCACCACAACGGACCGACACAGTGCTCCCATTACTGCGGCAGCCGCACCGATCCGTCTGTCAATCTTTTGCTTCATTCTTCCCTCACTTGTGAACAAGACCCAGAGATACTTGAACTCCTCCACTTGAGGCAGGAACCCCCCTCCAACCATTGCCTCGGACTTGGAGGAGCTGATCCTCATCCCAGAGGCTTCACACTTGGCTGCGATCCGAGGGACACAGTCAAATGTCTTCTCCAGGACCAGAAAACACGTGTGGACTGGTTGGGCAAACTCCCATGAACCCTCAAGTACTCTGTAGAGGGTATAGAACTGGTCCAGTGTTCCACGGCCGGGACGAAAACCACACTGCTCCTCCTGAAGCTGAGGTTCGACTATTGGCCGGACTCTCCTCTCCAATACCCTGGCATAGGCCTTACCAGGGAGGCTGAGGAGTGTGATCCCTCTATAGTTGGAACACACCTTCCGGTCACCCTTCTTATGAAGGGGGACCACCACCCCAGTCTGCCAGCCCAGAGGGACTGTCTCCGACCGCCACACAATGTTGAAGAGGCGTGTCAACCATGACAGCCCCACAACATCCAGAGACTTGAGGTACTCAGGGCAGATCTCATCCACCCCCGAAGCCCTGCCACCGTGGAGCTTTTTAACCACCTCGGTGACTTCAGCCTGGGTGATGAAAGAGTCCAACCCCGAGTCNTCCAGAGACTTGAGGTACTCAGGGCAGATCTCATCCACCCCCGAAGCCCTGCCACCGTGGAGCTTTTTAACCACCTCGGTGACTTCAGCCTGGGTGATGAAAGAGTCTAACCCCAAGTCCCCCAGCCTCTGTTTCCACCAGGAAATGCATGATGGCAGGATTGAGGAGATCGATAATGTCCCCAGTCGAGGTCAGCAGGCTCCCACCCCCACTGTAAACAGTGTTGCTGCTGAGTCAGGGATTTAGTCTAAGGTAAGTGGTGAGCACTCTGGTGAAGGTTCGGGTGAGCACTTGGAAGTTGGAATCCCAATAGTTCACAGAAACAATGATCACCAGGTGACGGTTCTTGAGACTTAATGGAGGGTTCCGAAGAGCTAAGAGATGGAGGGTGAGCAGGGTTCGCTTGCCTGAGATCTAAGGAGTCGAAGGGCTTGGGCTGTCCACTGGAAATTGATCCAAAAATGATTCTTGAAGGTTTGACGTCTTGACTTTGGCAGGAGGCAGACTGAAGCTTGAAGCCAGCACTAGTAAGTCACAGGAGCTTGGAGCCAGGAGTTGAAAGTCACCTGAGAAGGAGCACATGAAGAGGTAAGTCAAACTAGAATCAAAAGCTAGAGACAAAGCAGAGATTCAGGCCAGGAGAAGTTACCACAAAGGCTAACACTCAGGCGCTGGAGTGCAGACAGCCCACCCTTCTTGCACTCCTCCAGATGATTGTTGATAGGGAGCACCTGTCCCTCTCTGTACCAGTTCCTCAAGGTACCAGAGGCTCTGGCGGCATCTAGTGGTGAATACATGTTAGCAGCAGGCAGAGAACAACACTAAAATCCCAGACTCCGACACTAGGTAAGTCTTGCCTCAAACGACAAAAGCAGATCTAATATACAAAATATATTTTATTTACAATTCCTTACAATATTTAAAAAAGATTATTCCAATTTAAAACCCAGCAACCACAGGCAAACCATAGCTGAAGTCACTGGGGCTTAAACAAACCACAAGAAACCAAATTAATAATACAAATAACAGAACCCAAATAAACAACAAGAAGAAGGGGAAAAAAAAGAAAAATAATAAATCCCAAATTGCCTAAACCAAAGTCCTGTGGAACGGTATTAATCAGCAAATTTAAAAAGGATGCAATATGAAGTATAGTTATGGTTGGTAGCTACCTATAGAGTTCTAAAGTGCTGGTTCTAGGGGATGTGGTTCTAAAACGCAACAATCAGCCTAGCACGAACTCTGAATCACCTCACAACAGATGAGTTTAAACAGGAGAGCATCTAAAGACCAAAAATGCACATAGGTGAGAGCATAACATGCAACAGTAGCAATCTGCTTTAAACAAACGGACTATTAATAAAGTGCCGGCTAACAATGAAAACAAAAAAAACCTATAAAGATAAGAAATAAAACATGTACCTGAATCAGTTGCAACCCCCACTAGCAGATGTGTTCATGGACCTGACACGGGTGGGAATTCACAGCCACGTCTACATAAACACCGTTCTAACGCTAATAAACCACCCGGTTACAAATGTTTATCATTCGCTGTTATGTGCAGCACTTTGTTCCAGCTACGGTTGTTTTAAAGCGCGTTATAAATAAAGCTGGTGAGGTAGATCAGAGGCTGAAGTTTCAAGAAATTCCCCAATAATACCCTTTTCAGTAGTACCTATTCGGGTCGGGTTGCATCGGGTCAGTTTAACAGTTTGATTCATTTCCATTAGAATTGAGTGCCATCTCAATTGGGGCGGGATCATTAATA
Source organism: Characodon lateralis (assembly GCA_036250325.1). Lineage (NCBI taxonomy): Eukaryota > Metazoa > Chordata > Actinopteri > Cyprinodontiformes > Goodeidae > Characodon > Characodon lateralis. The sequence goes on from JAHUTJ010051225.1 coordinate 7,199, forward strand.
GCAACTTGGCCTGTTGGTCCAAAGCAAAGTGATAGAGACCAGTGATGCCAAGTCCGCTCATCATGAGCGACTTTGGGCTTGTTTTTCTGTAAAGTCACTAGCAAAACCCGTGAGTCGCAGATTGTGTGGAACGTGAAACTGCTTATTTGGTCTTGGCTTTTTTTCCAAATGAAAGCCATTGATTATCTCCCGGCTCCCCACAATAGAGCAAAACACAAATGGTTGGTAGTGCCCTTTCCAGGCTGCTGTTTCCTGGTTATCGTCCGAGTCGACTTGGCACATCCCAAATACACTCACGCCAGAGCCCAGAGTGACAGGGGGACAGCATGAAAATAAGCTGCAGCTGATGGGGTAAATATGGGAAAAATATAATGAAGAGTGGGAGAAACAAGCGCACTGTGCTTGCTCAAGGGAACTACGGCCACCGTAAAAGCTCAAAAATGTATTATGGCGAAGTTGACCTGCTTTTTTGAACTAGTGTGCTCTCATTAGATAAACTGATATATCATAATTTTACGGATCTATACCCATAGATGGATGGATGGATGGATGGAAACATAACAAAACATAAGCACATGTTTATACACACACATATATATACAGAGAGAGAGAGAGGCTACAGATGTAGCTATACTGTTCAACTTGTCAATGCACAGCCACATATTGATTATCATTTTCAGCATTTGACATCCCCAGCTATTAATTTCCTACAGTTGACAGACTTCCTGATAGGTTGTTTTTTTTTTTGCACCGATTAACGCTTTATTGAACATGTACATAAAACCCAATGAGCGCAAAGCACATTTCTTTTGTGTTTGGAACATAGAACCACCAATATAACAACCTCCACCTGCAATTACTGTGAAAGACAAAAATATCTAACTGATCACGTTTTGCAACAGCACCGTAGGATAAAGTATCCTCAACCACAGGTCAAACCAAGTACATTTCAGCAATGAACAGCATAAAGGTTAATTTTATGTCATTTCATGTAGAGGATCAGAGCTGTGAGCAGAAAATGCAGGCTATAACTCTGCTGCCACTTCAGAGGTACTTTCAGCCATTTCTGTTCAACAATTGAACGGCAGAAAATGAGCCACAGAGGCTGGTGCAGAGCAAGAATGTGCTTTAACGGGAAAAAGTGATTTATAGGTATGAGATACCCATTAGTGTGCTAATTGTTTGCACCCCATTAGTGACAGTTATCTAATGAAGGATATTTAACCAGGTGCTGCAGTTTATCACAGCTCCTCATGGTTTAGAGGAGGAAGGCAGTGGACCTCGTTCTATATGCCTTTTTCCAACCTACAGCAGGAGGATCCCAGGGCCATTTTTAGAGTATAACAGACAGGAAAGCTTTCTTTTATGCATGCTAGCAAATATAAAAGCAACTTGTAAGAACACAAGCATTGATTTGAAGCCAAAGAACAGGCTGAATTGATTTAATGATGTTTCAAAAGAAACACCTTTAAAACAATGTAAAGCAAAAAGGGATCAGCCTAAAGCCTGGAAGGAAACATTTGCATCGTAGGACGATTTAATTTGATCACAGATAAGATCGCAAATGACATACAGGGCAATTATTTTCCACTGTTATAGCTTACAGACAGTCAAAAACAATTAGCACTGAGAGCTTCAAACACGGTGAGCAATGTTGTGTATAAACTGGTCACGAAGCTTGTCAGTCATCAGGGGTATCAGCAGTGGTTCCTCCTCCACTATTCACTTGCAGCTTTATTCTTCCATCTCCTTTTTCAAACCTTTCAGGTATGCGTGCACATTATCAAAGCCATGGTGTTTAGCAAGGTAGACTGACACTCCCGTGGCACATCGGCCTTCTCTGGCCCGACAAAAGCTGCAGTTACAGATACCTCTGCAAGGCGGACACTGCCACTCTGGATTTAGTAGATCATCTCGAACCTCCTCTCTGTATCAGTTATGTAGGCACGGGCCACAAAACTGCCCCCTCACCCCCATACACTCTGAATTACGGCAGTTGGTTTTGGTGTCGCTCGTCTTCTGTTGGTACTGGTGGCAGGTGGAACCAGTGGAGCTATTGTAGACTTTCTCTTGGACGTTATAGCAGATTCTCTGAAGCTCCACCTCTGTAATTTCCTCCACAGGCCGCACCACATGAAGGATGATATTGGGCCTATTGTACGATCGGCAACGCGGAGGTTCGTCATTGTCTTCGTAGTATGGGCTTTTGTGAACCAGGCTGAATTTATCCTCGTTATCTTCCTCTGGTGGCAGGCTGGAAGGTCCATTCACCTGAGAGCGGGACCGTGTGAGGAGGGGGGTCAAGCGATCTGGGGTTCTCCAGTGAACCCATTGTGCCAGAGGTGACCCTTTAGGCTTCCGTCTTTGCCATTCGTTTTCCTGGAAGAAGTTTAGGTACTTTGTTCAACTCTGCCAAGAGCTTTGCAAGCATTTCTTTGTTCTCGTTAATATTCAGAGCTCGTTTGTTCATGGCGCTCTCCTCCTCCTCGTCCTCAGAGTCCTGCACTATAGGCTCAGGTAGCGGCACAGATGCAGGTCTCTTCCTGTCTGTCCTGGTGGGGAACGCCATGGCAACTTTTAGGAAATTCGACCTGCGGCCATTTTTAGAGGCCTTACAGTCCACTTTCATTCCTTTGATCTGCCTGCTGATCACATTCTCTTCAAACCCATTGCATGTGTCCTCCTCCGACGTGGCTTCGAAACTCTTTGGTTTGTCTGCGGTCCTCCTCGTCTGTTTCAGGCTCCTCCTCGTATTTGCAAAGCCTCCGTCATAGCCGAAGCTGTCGCAGCTGTCATCAAAAGAGGTCGACGAGGTCTCGATGAGGACCAGCAAGACACTGCTGAAGCTCCTCAGGCTCATCCTAGTTGGTGAAGACTTGGCGACCAGTTTCTGGGAGCGGGTGAGCGGCATGTTTCTCCTTTAAAAGCGATCCAACCGTGTAGCCAAAGAAAGTCACCGTGCAGCAGCTCTGCAGCGAACAAAGCAGGACCTGCAGCTGCAAGCAGCCACACTCCGTTCATTTCCCGCGCCACCGGAAGGTCCTAGACTTCCTGATAGGTCTATGCACCACATAAAAACTTCCTTTCTCATAAAAAGAGGTAATGCATCCTAATGGCTCTATAGACCTGCTCAGATACTGTTCCCTCTGTATTAAGCAGGGGAAACTGCATCTGATGGGTCTCCACACCCCGTCAGATGCAGTTCTCCCTGTATTCCCACTGTATTTTACCGCCTTGGCAGTTAGGAGATGCAGGGGGAACATTATCTGATAGGGAAGCGCGAATCGACGTAACACCTGATCAAGCGGAAGGATACAAGCTGGAGGAGGGGTGAGGGGAAGCTAACACTTCCTAATGCTAGCTTTCTATGGTGCTCATAGACAGAATAAGCCCAGCATAAACGATTTAATGGTTGAAAACATGTGTTACTACAATGTTCTGCGACTAAAGACTCCACCCCCTAACCAATCAGTGACTGGCAGTCTTCTGACATCGCATTTTCACCACGACACGGAACGGTTGGAACCACAAACAAGCAGATCCTAAAAGCACGGATCACGCGGTCCTTGCTGGTGGAGCTTGATGAGTGTACCTGTGCTTTTCTCCCATCTGCACCTGCTCCACAGGGAGCTGCTGTGCTTCTAACCAGGATCTGAAATACAGCACAAATAAGTCTTCAGACCTGACAATTCTAAAACAAACTACTGTGTTCTATAGTTTGTATGATGTTCTAACTGTTCTGTGTTCTACAACATTTCTACCATGTTCTCTAGAGTGTCTACCATGTTCTATAAGGGTTTGACCATGTTCATAATGTTTCTAGTGTGTTCTATAAAGCTTCTATAGTGTTCTATACCGTTTCTACCATGTTGTAGAAAGTTTCTATTGTGTTCTACTGTGGACCCCAGTGTCCTAAGGTGTCTCAGAACAGTGTTTGAAGGTCTGTGCTGTTTGGTCTCTCCCATTATTAAAGGCCAAGTTGATCCAGACTGACTGATGAAGCTCAAAACAGCTGCCACGAATTCAAGCTAAAGTTGTGTTTGATAGTTTGGTCCTGCAGCTGATACTGAGCCGTGCTGTTCTGCAGGTTGATGGGGCCGTTCATTGTCATGCTGGGGAACATTGTTGGGGATGTGATGTGTTTCCTGTTCCTGTATGCTGAGATCTTCATCCCCTACGCCTGCAGCTTCTGGATCATATTTGGAGGTTAGAACATCAGTGGCTAAGTCTTGAGGTCAGAAGCCATGAGGTCAGTGTTCAGCTCTGACGGAAACCATAATGTGTTCTCAGGGACGTCCTCAGTTCCCAGCATGCAGTCTGTCTCAGGTCTACTCTACAGCCTGTACCGAATCACTCTGGTGGACGAGTATGAGTATGCTGCCATGGTAACAGTGGACAACGTCATGGCTCCTCTACTGTGTGGAACGTTCCTGGCAGCGTCCTCCATCTTGTGTGTCAACCTGCTGATCGCACTACTAACTGACACCTTCCAGAGGTCAGAGGTCATGTCTGGACTAGTTACAACACATGGCGTGGGACCTAAAATAACCTTAACCAAGACTTGGCCTGACATTTGGTCTCAGATCTGGACTATGTCCTGAACCAACAGCACAACAAATAATTGACCGATCGATTGACTGATTATACTTATACAGCACAGTTATCAACAACACAGTGTTGACCAAAGTTTTTCACGTAAAGTTAAATACAAACAACATAAATTCAGACGACAGCCATAAAATCAACAAATACAATACAAATAGGATAAAAAGAAAGATCAAATATTGTAACGTCACATCAACTGCTCAAATGGAACTCAAACAGAACTTTAGTTAAAAGCCAAGTTTTCAGGAGGTATTTAAAAGACTGACCAGACTTAGCATTACAAACATCAAGAGCCGGTTTGTTCCAGAGACCCGGAGCTGCCACTGCAAGAGGCCTTAATTTGGCATTCGGCTGAACTAAGAGCATCTGGCTAGAAGATCTCAGGGGTTTTTCGGGTAATAAAAGTTAAGAAGGAACAGTTAAATACCTGAGTGCCAAACCATTTACATTATTAAAAGTAAGTAGAAGAATCTTAAAATCAATAAGAAAATGCACAGGCAGCCAGTGTAAATCTGCTAAAACTGGAGTGATGTGGTCATGCCTTCTAGTACCCGTTAGCAGCGGTGCTGTTCTAGACTACCTGTAAACAACAGAGAGATGATTTCTCAGATTGGAAATTGTTCCATAGTTAGAAAGAACATTGTAATTGATTGATTGGTTGATGTATTGTTTCAGGGTACATGATAACTCACAGGCTAATGCGGTGATGCAGCAGGCTGCTGTCATCTTGCAGGTGGAAGAGTCCATGCCCCGCCTCCACCGTTTCTATGACAACAAGTACATCTCCAAACACTGCTCTCCACTGGGCGAGACCTGCGATAATATCACAGTAAGCTCCCATTACCGCCTATAGTTTGGACACATCACAGCACAGGTCAGGGTATGAGTCAGAAGTTTCCTTTGGATGCAACTTTACTGAGGCATGATGGGATTGCTTGTCCTGCAGGAGACTCTGGACCAGTTTCTGGTCCTACAGAAGGCCATGGAGACAACCAGGAGTTCAAGGTGAGAACACCAGGACACAGAACAAGTTAGTGATAAACTGTAAGCAGCAAGTTTGACATGGACTTTTTCTACCAGAGTCCAGACAGAACAATACCAGCAGAACCAGCTTCAGGTCCAGGAGAACTATGAGCTTCAAGACTTGCCCATCCAAGAGTTGCAAAAACCTCAGAAACAGGAACTTCAGGAACAAAAGAGCCATCACTATAAGGACCAAGAGAGCCCAGGGCAGCAGAACCAGCAGGACCAGGATTCTCAGCACCTGCGACAGGAGCTCCAGGCCATACAAGCAGAGTTGAAAGAGCTTCGAACTTTAGTCCAGCAGCTGGTTCAGATCAGGAATGACTTTGTTTAAATAGACTAAGACCATCTTATACGAGTTCAGACCAGGTATCTGGATCTAGGTACCTTCAGATTCTTGAGAGCTTGCATACCTCTTAAAGTGGGGAGATGTTTACAGAGTTCGTGATGGACACTGTAGGTACATGTGGATTTATTGATTTAAATATGTTTGACTTTAAATGGCGGAATAAAAAGTCCACCACGTCATAAAGCATCTTTTGGGGGTTCAACGCGGTGTAACGTGTCAGCACTGGGTCAGCATTGGCCACGCCCATCATAGCACCAGTCATCAGTTACCTTCAGCTTGCTGTACCAGCTGAGATATTTCTACTAAAACATGTTAACCTGCAGCTGAGTGGAACAGCAAGCATCAGGGAAATAGAACAGCTTCTCTTACAATGTCCCATGATGCTCCACAGCTTGCATTACCTGCTGGAAACACACCTGGAACCAGCAGGAAGGGTGTATATGTACAAAACTGTGGCATACAGCCTTTTCCACTCAACAGTTCAGATGTGTAAATGATGAAGTGACCATGGAAAGGTGCGCAGGTCCACAGCAGATTCTACAACTCCCAAAACACATAAAAATGCCCGAAAAATGCATGCCTGAATAAAATTAGATGCATTTCTTCAACCCTTTTTGAGCACATGTAGGAGCTTGGCCTGTTTTTAAAGGTAACAGTCTGAATATTAAACCTGAGCCGTGAGACATGTTGCAACTCTAACTATTTTGTAGATATTGAAGATAAATTACAGTGAAATGTAACACTTTTCTTTCAATATGGACTCAGAAATCAAATGGGGCATTAGATACACATTGAACCTATGACAAGTTCAAATTTGATAATAGCAAAACACCTGACTGTTCTACGGAGGTTTTTCTGTGGGTATGTCCTTGCGGAAAAACCTCTATATATATTTGAACAACAGGCTGTAATTCCTGAATCCTTCAACATACAGTCATACAATTGAAGGTCCAAAAGGGTACAGCCTTATACAGGTAAGCAAAGCACCTCCACCCCTCATGTGCACACACAGGTAAACACAAAACTCCCCACCGTGCGCTCAAAGACTGATTTATTTGCTTGTTTTAAAATGGTAAACCACATGTAAACAAACCATAGGTTAAATAAACGTTTTTTTCTGGCCAGTTGGCACACCACACCAGTCCAATCCAGTCCAGTCCTCCTCTAAAAATATGGTCACCTGAGACGATACATGGTGGATACAATTGGATCTGGAGAGGCCATAGGTTGACACAACTGGTCATAATAGGTCTCATTATAAGAAGAGAAACTGGCAGCTATTTTGACTCAGTGGCATTAATAATTAGATTTTATCCTTTAAATGGTGAGGTTCTGAAAGCAAACATATGTTTTTTTTGGACCCAGCGTGGGCCGCTGAACCATGCTTTTCCAGTTATATGAGCGTGTATAAAAGCATGCACACAGTGGTGCAAAACTTTAATTTAACAAGAATGGTTTATTATTATTATCATCACAGGGTACTGTTGTGATTTTGAATCTGAGAATATTATTTAATATTAATACTTTAATATTTTATCAAATAATATTTGGGTCTGTTAAGGGTTGTCCTGTGAATACCGGCCCAGTAAGGCGATGGTATTAGGACAAAATAGAAAGGTGTGAGACGAGCTCTGACATTATTGAACAGCATAAACTCTGCACAAACATGGAATGAATTCACACAATTTCTTAAAATACAAGAATTTATTAACAAAAATAAGTCAACTCAAAGTCAAACATATTTCAATCAACAAACTCTTTACTATGCTAAAACAATC
>JAHUTJ010051226.1:0-14946 GCA_036250325.1 Characodon lateralis
CACACTCTGCTCTTACTGGTGCAATGTGCAATCAATGAAGACTGGCTACCAGGCTGGTCCAATTTAGCCATGAAACCTCCCACACTAAAATGACAGGTGTTTCTGTTTCATTGTCCAACCCCTGTATCTTCCCTGAGTTGCTTAAGCAAGCCATAGTTTTATTGCATTTTAATGTGTTGGTTGGCGCCTCTCAGGTTCCAGGAGATAAAGCAAAAATTCCTGCCCGAGTTGTCATGTCATTAAGAAACTAGGAGCAATAATTTTTCCAGGCCCGGTGTAACTTCCAAGCCAAAACAAAACCTTATCCACACAACAAACATAAAGAGAAAGAAAAAAAGGCATCCCTTATAAAGCAATACCTGATTAAATATAGATCTGAGTGCATCATAAGCATGTCAACCAGACCATGGTCTCACTAAAACCACCTTAACAAGTTTACCATGTTACTCAAACAGAAAATATACCTGTTTCCAGGTTACCATAGTGTTAGTTGAAAGTGTCCACAAGCCAGTGAATCCACAGTGCAGCATACAGCTCTAGGAGCAGATGTCATCCAAACAGGTGGGGAAGAAAAACCCTGGTACGGGTTGCAGCAAGAAAAACCATACTGTGCCCTACTCTTTATCCATTACTCGCTTGTTGTAAAATGTGTGCTTCCCCTGGAGTTTCATAAGTGAAAGTATAAGCCGTACACCTAACTTTTAGACAAGCTGGGAAGCAGCAGCTCGGCAGCCATTAAAGTGATTCACAGTATTGCGGACTGGGTCCACCGAGGTCTGTAATGGCTTGATGGACTCCTGTATTAGTGCTCAGAATTCCTGTAGAAGGGATGACCATTGCTTCTCCAGTTCAGAAACCAATTGGCTCATTGATACACCTGCTTGGGAGTGTATTAAATCAGCATGTCAGCGCCCCGCAGAGTGTTTTTTTTTTTTGTCCAGATTTTCTGAAATTTGGACATTGAAAGTAGAGTAGCGACGATACAGGGACAGAAATCGCTCACGACATGATCTAATAAAATGAATGACATCAACTGTGAAAACGTATTATTACTACCTTGTTGGCAGGGTGGGATAAGTCCTCAAAAAAGAGACATTTAAAAAAATAATCAGCAACAGAACACTTAACAAAAATAATATTCAGGCTACCTATATCAGTTTATTTTCATCATTTAACTGAGCTTTAATATGACATCTGAGCTTGCTTGTCCTTGATAAGCTTTAATAGATCAGCAGAGTGAAAACAGCTGTTACTTTTCTCTCTCTCGGTAGCAGGGAGACACACTGGCTTTAGTCTTTCCCATCTGTATTTGCTTCATTTTGCCTTTATTGCTCTTTTGGTTGATACAAGGTACGTTTGCATTTCAGTGTACTCTATGTATACCCCATGTATACCAATGTTGCATTGGATCATTAATGTACGCAATTTAAATAAATTAATTAAAATGAATGGATGATCTTTAAACTACTCTTGTATTTGATCATTCTAATTATTTTTTTTTAAGATATGTTTTCGGCACTAGTGGCCTTTATTTTGTATTTTCTTTGACAGTAGGCAGACAGGAAAGAGGGGTAGAGAGAGGTGGAGACATTCGGCAAATGTCACCGGGTCCGGGACAGCCTCTTCGAGGACTATAGCCTCTGCACATGGTTGCGCGCTTTCGCCCCTACACCATCAGCGCCGTGCCCATCATTCTAACTTTTATAAAAGCAAACATCAGAATGTACAAAATATAACTGATGCTGATAGTGTTTAGAACATAATACACAGTTTATTCTAAAATTTTCTAGCATTTGAGTGAAAAAACTACACCATGAAGTGAGAAAAGATCAGGAGGTAGCATACATTGGTAAGGATTAAGTAAGTGAGTGGAAATGCAGTTGGTCCGGATGATATACCTGTGGAGGCATGGAAGTAGCAGCTGTAGAGTTTTTGACCAGGCTGTTCAATGAGATCTTTGCCAGATTTTTTTGGGGTCAAGTGATCAGGTCAGGTTGTTAAAAACAAGTGGGAACGCTTAGATCTGGCCCGTATCTGACTCTTTCAAGTCACATTCATATGTTGTCCTGAATCCGACTCATATCTGATCTTTTGGAATGTGGCTCCAGTGGGAATGACCAAGGCGCATTAGATGTGACTTTGACATCACTTTCTGTCGCATTTATCACAATTTTACGCCGCCCAGCAAGAAATATTAGTAGTTAGCAAAACAGACGGGGGGCTAGAATAGAACTGCACAGTGGAGAGACAGCGAGACGTTAGAGCTCGTTAATAAACGGAGATAAAACTTTATTCAAGCCTAATTGAAAGGCTCATAGGAACTGTGTGGATGTGGCACGAAGTTTGTACTGTAAAATTCGTATACAACCGTTCAAACAGAGGACTTTAAAATGCTATCGAGGTTACCGAGCATGTGATGATCTGCCCCTGCCGCAGCCGATACAATGGATTGCATGTGGGTCAGTTTGGAGCTGCAACATTTTCAAAGTAACAGGGACAGCCACGCAATAAAATCGGATTTCTGAAAAAATCGGATTTGGGCATTAAGACCTGCAGTGTGAATGTAGCCTTAGAGAGTGAGAATATGCCAGAGGAATGGATGAGAAGTGTGCTGGTACCACTTTTCAAGAACAAGGCAGATGTTGAGTTGTGGCAACTACAGCGGAATAAAGTTGATGAGACATACACCGAAGTTATGGTGTAGAGTAGTGGAAGTGAGCATCTGTGAGTAGTAGTATGGCTTCATACCAAGAAAAAATACTACAGATGCAATATTTACTTTGAGGACATTTATAAACAAGTACAAAAAAGGTCAGAGGGAGCTGCATTGTGTTTTTGTAGATCTAGAGAAAGCATATGACAGGGTACTGAGAGAAGAGCTGTGGTATTGTATGAGGAAGTCTGGAGTAACAGAGAAGTATGTTAGAGTGGTGTAGGACATGTTTCAGAGCTGTAAGACAGTGGCGCGGTGTGTTGCAGGTGTGACAGAGGAGTTCGAGGTGAAAGTGGGACTGTACCAAGGATCGGATCTGACCCCCTTCTTGTTTGATCTGGTGATGGACAAGTTGATAGATGAGATTAGACAGGAGTCAGGACTATGATGTTTGCAGATAACATTGTGATCAGTAGTGAGAGCAAGAGACAGGAAAACCTAGAGATGAAGGTTTTCCCTAGAAAGAAGAGGGATGAAGGTTAGCCAGAGCAAGTATTAAAGGTGCGTTCACACCGAACGTGAAAGACACAACAGGAGCAGGCAATTTACATGTTAACCCTATGTAAAGGCGCGATCAAAAGAGATGCAAGGCGGAGGACGCAAAGGACATGATGCGAACGGTGTGATTAAGGCGAATAGCGCAAAGCGAGAGCAAAATCTGCGATGGACGCGCAGTGAATTAAGCTGGAGTTGAAAATTGGAACTCTTCTGTTTTCCCGTCTCGTCTATAGCCCTGTTTTCAGCACAACAGTTGTCATACAAGTATGAAACTCACAGCAGATGCTCGGGGTAAATCTATGTTCATGTAGGACGTTATATTTTATTCATAAGTATTTAATTTATAGATCCATATGTCAGCAAGCCTGATTTCTAGATATCAGCCGTTATTACTTATTTATTCAATACGCTACCATGCTACATTCTGTTGTCATATCAGCTCATGCCTAGTGTATTTTGTTAAGAATAGACGGAAGCTTCCAGCACGTCGCTCCTTCTTTATTGTGAATACTGACCAGAACAGCAGTAACACCCTTTTACACAAAGCCACCAGGGGGCAGTATAGTTCTTTTAAACACTCATTGTACAAATTACTGCTTAATGTTTTTCCTTTAGTTTCTTTCTTTTCAATACTCTCACTTAATTAACTTTAGCCCCTTCTATTTCTTTACTGTTTTTTCTGTGTTTAACATAAAATACTACCAATGTTATATCACAGCAACTTAGAACATTGTATAATAAAGTTATATTGGATGAAGTCCAATCTCTCTCCTAAGATACTCAAACTTCTGTCTTGGAAGTGACTTTGTCAGAATATCTGCCTTCATATCATCTGTTGGACAATATTGCAACCTGATCTCACCATTCTGCACACACTCACGGATATAGTGATAGCGAATGTCTATGTGCTTGGTTCTTTAATGGTCCACTGGATTCTTCGCTATTGCGATGGCTCCTTGATTGTCTTCTAGAATCATTGTAGGCATAATGTTCATACCAAGACCACTCAGTAACCTTCTCAGCCAAGTAGCCTCTTGAGCTGCCTGACTGAGAGCAACATACTCAGCTTCTGCTGTTGAGAGTGCCACAGTTGTTTGTTTCTGGCTTAACCAGCACACTGCTCCTCCACTCAATAGAAATATGTTGCCTGTTGTTGAACGGCGGTCATCCTGATCTCCAGCCCAGTCAGCATCAGAGAAGCCAAACAAATTTTTATCTCCTGAACAGTCATACTTAAGGGCAAGGTTTGCCGTGCCCTTTAGATATCGAAGAATCCTCTTCACTGCTGTCAGATGTGCAGTATTTGGATTTGCATTAAACTTTGATACAGTGCTCACTGCATGTGCTATGTCTGGCCTTGTTGTCATTGCAGCATACAGCAGACTTCCTACCATGGACTGGTAAACCTGGACTCACAGGATTGCTGACACCATCATCTTTTTTCAGCTTGACACTGATGTCAGCAGGAGTCGCTACCGGGTTTGCTTTATCCATCCCATACTTTTGAAGAATGGTTTCAATGTACTGTTTCGGATGAAGAAAGATGCAGTTTTCTGCTTTGTCTTGAACAACAGAGATGCCTAGTATATACCCATGTCCTTCATTTTGTAGCGCTCCTGGAGAGCTAATTTTAACTCGTGCATGCTTTCAGTTGACTCCGTAATCAGCACCAGATCATCCACATACACCACAATTATCTCCAGCCCCTGTGAACTTCTTACAAAAACACAAGGATCTGAGGTGCTTTGTTTAAATCCAAGATCCTTCATGAAGTTTGTGAACTCTTTGTTCCAACAACGTGGAGACTGTTTTAGTCCATAGATCGATTTCTTCAGCTTGCACACAAGATGTTCCTGACCTGGTTTGATATATCCCTCTGGTTGTTCCATGTAAATTTCTTCATCAAGATGTCCATTTAGGAAGGGAGTGACAACATCCATTTGATGTGCATGTAGGTTATTCTGGACAGCAAAGGACAGTAATGTACGAATTGAGCTAAAATGTACTACAGGTGAAAATGTTTCATCGTAGTCAGCACCATACAGCTGTGAAATCCCTTTAGCAACCAGTCTGCATTTGTATCTTTCCACTTCTCCATCACTTTGATGCTTGACTTTGAACACCCATCTTGACCCTACAACCTCTCTGTCCTTTGGTAACTCCACTAAGTCCCACGTCTCATTTTCTAGCAGTGACTCATGTTCCAAATCTGATGCTTCTTGCCATTCTTTTGCATTTGGACTCCATAGTGCTTCTTTCAGTGTGATTGGTTCTGTTACACAGCACACATTAGCAGTATGATCAACAGTCACCTTGTCTGCAAACTCGTCATATCCATATCTCTTTGGAGCCCTTCTGATTCTGTTTCCTCTTCTAACAGCATTATCGACAGTGACATCATTAGCTGTTTTTTCCTTGTCTTCTGTGAAGGTGACCCCCTCTTTCTCTGAACAAGAAACATTCACCTCTTGTTTCCAGTCAAAGCTTGAATCATTGAAGATGACATTCTTTCGAATCAGAATTCTCCTCTTCATCAAACAGACGATAGCCTTTTGCATTGTTTGCATATTCCACAAATCTAAGCTTTACAGCTTCCTTGTCTAGTTTTCGTCTTTCTGCATCTGGAACATGTGCATAAGCTATACAACCAAACACTCTTACGTGACTCATGTCAGGTTTTCTTTCACACCATCTTTGATAGGGTGTCTCTTTCTTCAGGGCAGATGTGGGCAACCTGTTCTGTATGTAGGCAGCAGTGGCTACTGCTTCAGCCCAGTACATCTTTGGTAATTTAGCATGTAACAACATAGTTCTAGCTGCTTCAACGAGTGTCCTATTTTTCCTTTCTGCAACACCATTTTGCTGAGGTGAATGAGGTACAGTCATTTCATGGTGGATCCCTTGAGCCTTCAAATATTCTTGAAACTCACTTGAAATGTACTCCCCACCATTATCTGATCTCAGTCTTGCAATTTTGTGTCCACACTCATTGGAGAATGTTTTTTGAAATTCCTTGAATTTGCTTAGGACTTCACTCTTTTGTCTCATGAAGTAGACCTTACAGCAGCAAGAGTAGTCATCAATGAAAGTTACAAAGTACTTTGATCCACCTATTGATTCAGTCTGCATAGGTCCACAAACATCACTATGGATCAGTTGCAACTTCCGTTTAGAACGGATTATTCCTATTGACTTACATGGCTGCCTTGTCAGCTTGCCCTCCACACAGGCTTCACAGGAAAGATGATCTTTGTGTGCAGAGAATTTCACTCCATTCATCAGATCTTCTATTTCCTTTAGTTTGGTAGTGTGACCCAAGCGCTGATGCCATAGATCAGCTGTTACTGATGCACTTGATGCACCATGACAGACATGCAAAGCTCCTTCTACATCTAACTGGTACAGCCCATCAGATCTTTGTGATCCCATTCCTTGAAGAGTTCCATCCTTACCACGTATGTAACAACGGAATTTCATGAACTTCACTATATGTCCTTTTCTTGTAGCAGCTCCCACTGAGAAGAGATTTCCAGACAACTTCGGAACATACAACACGTCATACATGGTGGCAGGTTTAGTATCACTGACTTTAAAGGTCATTTTCATTTTAACATTCCCACATCCTTGGGCTTCAACAACCTGGCCATCACCCAGTTTTACAGACTGTGTTTTTGAGAGATGCTGGTAATCTTGAAGAATTTCTTTACTAAAAGTCATGTGTTTTGATGCTCCTGAATCAATTAACCACTCCATTGGTCTTTGTTCTTCGGTAGGATTTGAATTTTTAGCAACAAAGGCACTCTCACATAAGTCTTCTGCATTATCACAGGATACATTTTTGGCTTTGTGGTTTTTGATTCGTTTTTTTCCAGCTTGGACAGTTTCGCTTTATGTGTCCTTCTTTTCCACACTTGTAACATCTCCATGAACTTGTCTTTTCAGCTCCCACTTGTTTTTGAACTGTCCTTCGTTTCTCTGTGTACTTGTGTTGCCATGGCAGATGCACCACCTGATATAACAGCACTGTTATCATCAATAGCATTAACTCTTTTTTGTTCTTCATTTATTAATGCTTGCTGAACAAACTGCAATGTCAAATTCTCCATCTTTGTTTCCAGAGCAGTGACAATTGTAGCATAGTTTGGTGGCAAACTACCCAGGAGTGTTACAATCTGATCTTCTTCTTCAATCACAGCACCTATTGCTCCTAGCTGATCAGTTAATTCCTTCGTTCTTTTTAAATGATCATTTAAGCTTTCTTTTTCCTTCATCTCACATCTGAAATATTTTTTCTTCAGGAACAGTTTGTTTGCCAAAGTGTCTCTTTCAAAATGTCCTTTTAATAGGTCCCATGCTTCTTTTGGAGTTTGGCAGCTTGTTATCAAATACAACTGAGGTGTACTCACATTCAGCACTAACATGGAAAATGCTTTTTCTCTCCGCCTCTCGAATTCAGCCCGAGCTTGTGCGTTAGCATCCGGAGCTAGCATATCCGTCTCAGTTAGCATTCCCCATAGGCCTTTAGCTTTCAACAAGTGCTCCATCTGAAACTTCCACGTTGCCCAGTTCTCTGGTCCGCTCAGCTTGTCAATGAAAAGCTTATCATCCAATGTTAATCCCACAATACGTTATCTGATTTAAGAACTTAAGGCTTTTTAGCAATGCTCTGGGCCCATAACCTGTTAAGAATAGACGGAAGCTTCCAACGCATGTCGCTCCTTTATTGTGAATACTGACCAGAACAGCAGTAATACCCTTTTACACAAAGCCACCAGGGGGCAGTTTAGTTCTTTTAAACACTCATTGTACAAATTACTGCTTAATGTTTTTCCTTTAGTTTCTTTCTTTTCAACATATTTTACCGGTCCTTGTCCATATGTTTAGGCAAGAACGAGAGAAAATAAAGTTAAAAGCTAAAATAACAGCAAATAAAGCAGAATTGGAAGGTATGAAGTAGAGAGAATGAAATGGGCCATTATGTCTTCTAGCGGCCTAGGCCTATAGAAGCATTACTAGAGAGATGGCTCAGGATAACCTAAGCCACTCTAACTATAAGGTTTATATAAAAAAAAAAACTTGTAAGTCTAGTCTTAATACATGAGCTCCACCCCAGAAAAACTGTCTAACACATCCACACAGTGCAAGCCCTGCACACAGTCCCTGCTCCGAGCAAGCCACTCACCCCATCCAATCCAAATGCCAGCAACCCCACACGCCTCTTTATAGCTGAGCCCACCCAAACACCCGGCCAACGCAAGCATTCCCAATCCACTCACCCATGAGAGAGAAACAGGGCATAAATAAATAAAGAAACAAGTAAACGTGCCCAAACCAGCAGGGTACCTCACCCGGGCCAACCAACAACCCAGGCCAAGCACAACCCATTAGCTGGCCCAGCACAGGGACAATACACACTGCACCGTCCCACCCACCCAACTCCAGTCTACCGCCAGGAAGGTGGCCAGAGCTGCTGATTCTTTCATTGGTTACGTTACAGGTGAAAATCTATTATGGTCTCATTTTGTTAGATAACAAAAACCTGTCATGAACAGTGGTGTGTACCCTTTTTATAACCACTGTAATTGAACTAGTTTTCCTCTGTGGTTAATTTGCTTGTCTCCTACAGCCCCAAAAATCAATACATCAATGAGCTGGATTGACTGGGAAGAACAGACCTGTAACCAAATTGCTTGTTTGTGTCGTGCCATTGGATGTCGGGTAAGCAAAGAAGATATCTGTGATTCGGGCTGTTTTTCAGTGAGTCACCATTAAATATTACAAAGATGCTTTTCTCTCTTTAGATACCTTTGAGGACTATATGGATGGGGAAAACTATAAAACTTTTGGATTTTGTTGGAAATTGTCACACTACAGGTAACTGCATGATTGCATTTGACTAAGATTGTTTGTAAAGCCATACTTGTGACCAGGTCTTCATAATATCGCTGTTCTGAAGTCAAATTGCCTAATGATGATTTAGTTTCTGAGATAAAGTCGATGTACTCAGTTTCCTATGCATAGCTCTACCTAGGAACAGTTGGCCGAATAGGTGTTCTGAATATTGAGCGAGTTGAATGATGACTTAAACATGGAAGTAATGTTGAGACCTCTTTCATGTTTACCTTAATCTTTATTGACTTGCTTTTTAACAATGTTTTCAAAACTGCTTGTGAACCTATACTGCTATGTATTGTAACAGCCTCTACAGTACAACAATTCTGTACTTTACCATGGTTAACTAGACTAACCATCGTTAGTTTAGGTTGTGCCAAATCAAATAAATAAATAAAACAAAACAGGGCCTAACTGTCACCTAAACTAAGCCAGAAGAAATAAAGGAAAAGAAAGCTCTGCTATTCTAGTCTAACAAAACAAGCTCAAAAAGCACTCCCGTACCTCCCTTCCCGTACTTCCGGTGAAGGAAAAAGTGGCTGCTTGGCCTTGGCTTCTGACTGACCTGTTTCAGGTTTTGGGGGATGGGCGGTTGAAACCCTATCTGTACGAGGTGCAGCTACAAACACATTTTTGTGTGTCAACATGAACTCATCAGCCAAGATTGCAGCTTTTGAAAATGAGGCCACTTTTTGCTCATTTAAGTAAACCACCATTTGCTCTGGCAATGTAGTCTTGAAATCTTCCAGCAAGATTAGCTGACGAAGAGATTCAAAGCTTCCCTTGACTTCATTAGCTACACACCATTTATCAAATAAGACAGCTTTCTCTCGTGCAAACTCCACATCAGTTTGACTACTAGACCGCTTATGATTCCTAAATTTTTGCCTGTAAGCATCTGGCACAAGCTCATAAGCACGCAAGATATACTGTTTCAGTACATCATAATTCATGCCATCCTCAGTAGACAGTGATGATACAACTTCTTGTGCTATACCCATTAGCTTACATCGCAGCAGCACAGCCCACATCTCCTTTGGCCACTCTAGTGCTGTTGCAATCCTTTCAAAGGCATTGAAGTAGGAATCAACTTCTGACTGCCTAAATGGTGGCACCAAAGCAATATTTCTGCTAACATCAAACTTGTTTTTATTTAGCAAGACCTCCACAGAATCAGATGGAACAGATGAACCTAGCAATGACTTCCTTTGCGAAAGCCTCATTGCTTCCCCTTCGACCTGTTTTAATTTGATCTCCTTCTCAGCTTCAATTTCCAGCTTCCAAATCTGAAGTCTGAGATCAACTCAGCTTTACGTACCATCTCTCTTTCATGCGCTTCCAACTGAAGGCGAGCCAGCCGAACTTTAAGTCTGACAATACCACTGGAACTACCGAGTCTGGTGACCCAGGACTGAAGCGAGGTAAAGTCCCAGGAGGCATGTGATGTTCCTCCAACACCTTTGGGGGAGTTATCGTGGCGGCAACTCCTGTTTCCGACGGGGAGACTCCTAATTCACCAGAAGAAACACAATCATAAACATCCAGATCAGTTTCACTTGAGTCTCCTAGGATTTTCAGCTCAACCAGTTTTTGCGAAACAATGTTCTTAATGTCCTGTTTAACAACATGCTTCTTCAGAGAAATATCAAAATGGTCTGCAATGGCCAACAAGTCATTCTTACGACATAACTCCACCTTCTCACAGCAAGGAGCCTGAATGAACTCCTTTAAGTCAAAGCTCATTTTCAAACAATCACAAAAACCTTGCAAATACTGTGGTTGTCCTCAGCTCAGGAATTATTCATTATCCCGGACGAGCCCCCACTTTTGTTACTATATGTAGCTATAATACATGGCTCACATTACATTTGTTTTCTGTATTTTTATGAACCTTCATTTCTCAAATGTCTACAACAATAATCCACCAATTAGTTCTGACTTCTCTGTGCACACAAACAAATAATCAGATCGGTAATAGCAGCATGAAAAACTGGGTTCTCAGACAACTTAAAAAAAAAAAAAACAATATAGAGGAAATACTGCTGTCAATCACATGGTCACTGTAATAATGAAGGTCTTGTCTTTTGTTTTTGTCGAGTGGTACAGAATTTCTGTGTTAGAAGGAGTTATGTTTATTGAATTTTTGCGCATGCATATGTGGCTTTGCATTGGCTGTGGTCATGAATTACTACAGCTTTGACTCTTAACTTTAATTTATCACACAGATCAAAGGAATCAGAAACCTGGCTCAGTGTACTATGATAAGGTTTCCAATACTCTGGCTGTCTGTTGTAAGGTATGTTTATTTCTATTGTAGTGCTGCTACTTTGTTTGTCCAAATATCCGACAGTCAGATATTCAGAATGTTTTGCTTGTGTTACATTGGAACTTTGGATCCTTTCGTATTCATATCTTTGGGTTGTTTTCAAGTGATTGCTAAATTTTTCAGAAGACAACATTATCAAGTATTAACTCTGCAATCAGAAGGATCACTTTTTACATGTGTTGTCCTGCTGAGTTTAACTCCCAAACGAACTAAACATTTGTAATGTTTATGATAGCTTCAATTTACTAGAGACTCAGTATGAACCAAAAACCTGGACAAAATATTACATTAAAGTTTAAACTGATTTGAATGTCGATGAGTGGAAAATGTATTTCATCCTCGGTGGAGAAACTTTTATTAATTGGCACGTTGATTACACCCTCTCTCCTTCACATACATTCTTTACATTCTTGTCCACTTGGCAACTCAATTTTTCTCAACAGATTTTTTGGGACGTTTGGTAATGACCCTCTATGACATAAATATACGCACAGACCTATCAGAGAAAGACTTGTACATTTGCTTTTTTATAGCAGGAGGCTATGAGATTTCATTTCATCATAGCATAGTGTGCTGCCAATAGCGTTACTGGGTTCTTGGTGACTGTGGTCCAAATTGTCTTCAGAAAATTAACAAGCTGCACCATATTGTAGCGGCCACTCTCCAATGATCATCCACACCCAGGAGGCAGGCTCTTGAATGGAGCTCTGTACACTAAAGAAAAATAGATAAAATAATAGAAAAATTTAGATAGAGTAACTTAATTTACTTTGAATAAAAACAACAATCAATTTCTGTTTTCAACATAGACTGTTTAATACAAGGTGGCAGTTAAATATTAATAATTTTAGTTTTCCTAATCCATTCTGGACAAGTTTGAAATTCTTGCCCTCACTATCGTTTTATCCAGTGAGAAAAGATTTCTGTTCTGTCATTAGGTAAAAATCTTTACTTTTTAGTTAAGGTTTGCTTTATCTTACATCAGTGCAAACGTTTGCATAATAACATGATTTTTGAAAAGCACACTATCACACAATACAGTTAATCAAATTTGAAATGAGTCATTTACCTGTTTGGAGTGCCTTAGTAAGAAACATCTGGCGGTGTCACTCCTTCAGAATTCTCCTGTGAGGGGAGTAAAATAATATACTTGGTCTTTATTACTTGACAGGGTCACAAACTAGTCTAAAAGGCATTTTAACATTATACAGGAGGGATCTGTAATAGGTGGACTCTGGCCCAAGTCCAGAATGCTTAAGTATTCCATCCGGACCGCGAATCATTTTCTGTCAAGCATTCATACTGAAAAAACTGTATTTTTATGTACCACAAGTGACATGATTATTTTCTTTAATTCTCAGCCTAACAGCAAGCAAAGGAGTTTTTGCTGAGAATGCAGTGGATTTTAAGCAAACACAAGAAGCCCTTACAGATGCTAAGGTGGTAAAAGAGTTTTTTGTAGCTGTTGTTGACACACTTTGATAGGAAACAAAAGCTGGAACTCACAGATTCCCATCATCCACAACTACCACTAGACGTGAAGAGTTTCTTACAAAATATGTGTGGTCACAGCTGAAAAGCGCTATTGCCAAGGGACTGTATGTATTATTAGCAGTTGATGAATCAACAGATATTACTGACAGTGCCCACCTTCTTGTCTGTTACCCCTATTCAACACAGACAACGAACAATTATAATCACTAAGAATTACCAAATTTTAGGATTTTATTTTAATTACAGTAAGTTATTAAATTTGTAACCTATTCATATTTCCTTCGTAGTTAGTTCTTGCAATTCTTGAGGCATCTGGAATCCTTGGCAAACGTTCTGAACTGTTTATACTGTTTATACTAACTGTTCATTCTTAGGTATTATAACCGATTCCTGATTGATTCATAGGGATTTCTTAGTATTCTTAACTCAATCAGGATTCATGAAGCATAGGGGGCCATTGTATCCCCTAAAATTGCCCAAATCTCTTCTGCCCTTGAAAAAAAATTGTAAATAAGACAAAAAATTTATTAAACACACATAATCAAACCAAAAAAATGATAGATAAGAAATATAAATAAAAAAATTTATTTTTTTTTTGTTTCTTATAAAATTTTATGGCCAAAAACAAGCACTTTAGTTTTTTATATTATATTGGCAAAAACAGTCACATCACCTTAAACTTTACATTTTCTATCAAGTTATCAATCAAATAACATTCACTTTTGCTTGTCCCTCATCACTTTTTATTGTACCTTGATTGAAAATCACA
Organism: Characodon lateralis; assembly: GCA_036250325.1. Classification (NCBI taxonomy): domain Eukaryota; kingdom Metazoa; phylum Chordata; class Actinopteri; order Cyprinodontiformes; family Goodeidae; genus Characodon; species Characodon lateralis. The sequence continues at coordinate 13,693 of JAHUTJ010051226.1, forward strand.
CAAATTTTCAAGAATAGTAACGACTTCAAATTTAATCGTACCTGATTCTTAGATGCATTTGGTATATTGTTAATTGATTGCTAACATTTGTGCAGTATTCTTAAAATTCTTCTAAATCTTACTGTATTCTTGACAATACTCATGCGAATGAAGCTGTATCTCAGGATTTCTATATTGTAGCTGTGTTGTAACTGAATCTTAGGTAATCACAAATTGGACCAGGAAATAAGAGCTTTGTTAAGGATATCTTTGGTGTCACAGCCCTTAAAAGCCACACAAGAGGCGAAGATAATTATTTAACTTTAACAGAAATACTCACATAGAAAGGAATTAGCTTGAATGGTTTTGTGGATAGGAGATATAAAACTTAAAATGCAGATTTAGATATATTTATTTTCCTCCCCATTGCTGTATGACAAATTACATTGAAATTAAGCAACTTTTATTTCCAAACCAGTCAGTGGTGCACGGGGTATGTCAGACTGAACCTACTGAGGTGAAGGAGTGATGGACTAGAATTCTGCAATAACGTTTTATATCTATTTTTTTATGTTTTGAAAAAAACATTCTAAAAAATAGCAGAGACTTTAGAAAAACTAGGAAAATTTGCATTTCCTGCAAAAATGCATTGTGAATGCTGTAAGCTGAATTTTTTAGCTGACAGAAACAAGCTGAAACTGACTGCAGAAAATCTGCTGAAATCTGATAAATTAGTAGAAATAGCAGAAACAGCAAAGAAAAACTCATCTTTAAAAAAGCAAGAAAGAGCTGCCCATAGATGAGCTGAAAAAGCATAGACTGAAGCAAAAATATAGCCTAAGAAGTTTAAGTCAGTGCTAAAATAAATAAAAAATGGCAGAAAATTCAGAAAAAGAATGAACTAACAACAAATACGCTGAAGATACACAAAAACAAACAGGAAATTGCCTAAAAAAGGCAAAAGTGTTCTTCAGCCAAAAGAGAAGAGATGAGAAGCTAAAATGCTAACATTGGCATATTGGCTATCACTAGCATGAAGGCTGATATTAATTTACCCCATCTGCTATTCAAAAACAATGTATAAGCTAAAATTAGCTAAAATGCTAATGCTTACTACAGCCTATATTCAAAGGTTTATGAAATTACCTTTTAAAATTATTCACTCTTGTTCAGGTGTTGGAACAGCAGTAGAAGCTGTTTAAGTAGCTGACATCAAATGGTCGCTGTTTTGATGCTCCACTGGGACCTATGAAGATGGTCTTATCATCATAAGTC
>JAHUTJ010051227.1:0-14942 GCA_036250325.1 Characodon lateralis
GCAGAAGAGATCACACTTTCCACAACAGATTTATAGAAGATATGCAGCATCTTGCTGCAAACACCAAAGGACCTCAGCTTCCTCAAGACGTACAGTCTGCTCTGTCCCTTCTTGTAGATGGCTTCACAGTTGCAACTCCACTCTAGTCTGTTGTCCAGGTGAACACCGAGGTATTTATACTCCTCCACCACCTCCACTTCTTTTCAATGATAGAAATAGTTTTTGACTTATTCCTGTTTCTCTTAAAATCTACAATCATCTCCTTTGTTTTAGTCACGTTCAAAATGAGATGATTGTTTCCACACCATGCCTAAAGCTAAAATGAACAATAAATGATCTCCACCCCAATAAATACAGTGCCACGATTTAGCCCCTTGCAAATAGAGATCAGTATGCACTACACTCCTTGTGGAATAGGAGTCCCAGCTGGGGAGACAAGCACACACCTCCAAATTGTGCAGATATATGGGTTGCTAGGAGACCAAAGGCAACTTTTAGTTTTTGAGGCCGCAATTTAAATGCAGATGAAAGAAAATAAGTCTAGCATTGCATTTAGGGTTGGGGAGTATGAAGAAAAGTATGAGCAGCAGCTCAGAGCGTTACAATATATTTTTACAATAAAAAAATTAGGACTTCAGAGCCTTGGTTTGATCAGCTCACAGTGATCAGTGAAAAAGATACAGATGTTGGATTTTGTGAGCATGATTTCTTCTGTCTCCGCTTGCCGAGATATGTGCACAAAGCTCTGCACAGCTAAAAACTTTCAGCAAAATATGTTCATCACTCTGAATATGAAGATCCCTCATTTGCATGCTCTACTGCTGCTGATGGACTGATGGAAACCCTGTTGATGTTGACACTGCACAGCAAGGCTGAGACTGGTGGTGAAGGTGCAGAAACCTCCCATATTGGTTGGAAAATTTGGTAGATTGTAAACAAACCACCTACTGCAAATGTTTCACTTGTGGTTAGAATTTGTGACAGGATGGCCGGAAAAGGAGCAAGCAGAACCTAATTACTAAGAGTACTAAGAGTCCGGTAGTGGCATAATTGCCTTCACACATAAATTAGGTTTTTCAAATATGCCGCATTCCAGTGATCTTTATCAGGTGTAAATGGGCCTAACGGAACCTTATGGTTGTGGTGAAATCTCATTGTCTAACCTTCCTCGTTTCTGTCTCCTGGGGTTCCGGAGTCGGTGTTTTCACTGTCTCAACCTGCTCCTGAGACAAGGACAGAGCTCGAGGGACGGGGTGAGGCCGAGATGTGGCGAAGTTCATCAGGGGGTAAATCCCATTCCTGTTAAGAGGAAATTATGTCACACTGAAATAACAGAGGTAGCAGCAGATGCAAAACAGATCTTGGACTGTAAGCTCCACTTACTTGACATCTTCCAGAAACTTGTCAAGCTCTAAAGGGGAAACATGGGAATACCTTGAAGACACGGAAGAAGCACAGTGAGTGTTCACATCATTTATTAGGTTACATTCACGTACGGCTAAAAATAGAAGAAGTTATTTATTTGTACTTCAGCTGAACTCCAGGTCTGTCATCATGTCTAATCTCTGCCATGACAGCGTTGGGGTCAAACGACTTTGTTTTTTCTTCCACACAGTTCTCAGGAAGCATATCTGCAGATAAGAAAAAAAATAACCTTCAGGACAATAAAGGCCTTAAAAAAAACCCCGGAAAAACAATTCTCAGTGAGTCTAAAATGTACGTGCTCTGTGAGGATTAATGTTAAAAAGAGCAGATGGATGATTTGGGAGCGGGAATCTTGGCAGCTCGGCTGGTGGAGGTGAGAAAACTCACACTGGTTGTTGTTGAGGCAGTGGGCAGCGAGCAGTTTGAGGGAGTGGACTTCGAACAGGACTCTGTGGAACAGAAGGTCGTGAGCTGTAGGACGGAGCTTGGCGTCGTGACGCAAACACGACTGCGTGAACTCCTGCAGAGACCCAAAAAATAGAGTCAGTTCACAACAGCACAATATGGCCTGGGGTTACTAAGCATGAATTTCTTGAAATATAAATTCCTGGTCTCATTTTCATATTAATATTGAACATAATTCTCCGTTTGTGCTCTAAAATAAACCCACGTATTGCATGTACAGTAGCTCTCAAAAGTGTAAGCGCCTCTGTTACACTTTTGTGACAAAAACCTGGTGGAGTGAGAAGTCATTTTAAAACTTTTCCATCATTAAAGTCACATATCCTGGAAATTCAAATGGAGAACAAGAAAACCGGTTAGAGGGAAAAATGTAAAAATTTTAACAAGCTGCAATAACTATTAGTGTTCACATGCTTAGTCACATGAAGCACTCAGCTACAGCTCAACCGATGTAAGCTGGGCAAGGCTCCAGGGCCTGACGGCATCCCAGCAAGGGTGCTTAGGGACTGTTGACAGGAGCTTTCACCCATCTTTTACTTGATCTTTACCCAAATTTACAAGACCACAACAATACCAGCCATCTGGAAAACCACCATTATCATCCCAGTTCCAAAAAAACAACGGCCCACCAATGTTCACCATCACTGCCCAGTTGCTCTCACCCCCTTTATAATGAAATGCCTGGAGAAATTGCCGTTGAGCGTAATTCTACCCATTGTCACTCTACAAAACTGGACCTCCTCCAATATGCCGATAGGGCTTAGAGGGGCACACCCTTCTTCAGCATCTAGAGTCCCCGGGGCCATTACATCAGGATACCTTTCGTGGACTTCAGTTCTGCTTTTAACACAATCCAGAGACCTCTGAGGATTCAGAAATTTCATCATCTTAATATTCCTCCTCGGCTGATTCATCTCATTCATAACCTTTTGAGCAACAGACAACAAGCCGTGCGGGTAGGCTCAACCACATCGCCAGTACTTACTACAAACACTGGAGCTACACAAGACTGTGTGCTGAATCCCTCCCTGTACACACTCTACACCAGAGCTATCAGAAACTATCAGCCTCTGTAAACTCAGAGGACTTTATGTTGCTCCAAGTCTCCTTCTGTCACTGTACCAAAGCATCATACAGTCCATCCTCCTGTACTGCTACACCTGTTTTTATAATATGCTCACTGGCAAATACTGGACTATTCTCACACGCATAGCTAGCACAGCCAGTGAATTTCCCAGTGAGGACAATAAAATCTAAAGGCGGAAAAAGGTTTGAAATGATTTAGCATGGTCTGCTTTTATCACCACACAATCTTAACGGGTGTATTCACTTCTGAGATCAACTTCATCAATGGGTATGTTAGGTATTCTTGGTGTATTGTGGGAGATTTTGCCCGTTTGTCCTTGCTGCCTTGGATGTATATTTAGGACTGAAACTCACTCTCATTAGAGGGTCTTCCAGAGATTGACCTGCATTCACAATGGCCTCCTTGGACACTGCAGCATCTCCGTTGGCCTGGATTTCCAGTACTGCCATCTAGAGGTACCAAAGAAAAAGTTAAATTGACAAACAGTTATATCCAATGGGTCACAGTCCTTTTAAAATCTCACCTCTAGAGTACAGATGCCAAAGGAGAAAATGTCTATGGAGTAATCATCCTCGCCAGCTGGAGATAAAACAAAAAAGAACACAGAGAAAACAAGAAAAATTTTACAAATATGTATTTTCATAATCTGCATGTCATAAAACATAATTTGCTTAGTAACCGGGTTAAAACCTAAGTAGAATAAAGAACCATATAAACAATAACACATTATATATTACACTTCGAAAATACTGGGCCAAAATTAAGCCAAAACTAAAGAACTACAGTAGAGAACCAACCTTTGCTTCTATACATTGCAGAACCGCTTTTAACATCAATAATTACAGTCTGTATGATGCTGTATGTCTGACATCTTAGTGGAGTAATTTTGGTCTATTTTTTCTGATTTTCCTTAAATTCCCTAAAGGGTTGCATTCTTTTTGGCCCATTTTCACAGTGTAAATACAAAGGATTGCAGTGAGTTTATGGCAGATATTTCTAATGAGGTCAGGCTTTATATAGACTGGATGGAGGAACAAATGGATGGATGGATGGATGGATGAAAACAGATGGACAGATAGATGGAGAAACTGACTGCCGGATGGAGAGTTATATGGTTGGCAAACAAGATGGATGGGTGGAAAAACGGATAGATGGATGGATGGATGGATAGATAAACAGGCGGGCGGATGGACGGATGGATGAAAAAACTGATTAATGAAAGGATGGATGGATCCTGCACTTTCTCAGTGCAACCATGTGCACAAACATGTTAATTAAACCTTTTGACTGGTTTACTATTGCATGTTTACTGAGATAAGTTTACATTTGAAATAACACAAGTTTGAGAGAAATTGCTCCGCTGAATTTTGTAAATCTTCAGCCGACAGACTGGGAACCATTAGATGTGAAAATGACCAAAACTGAGAAAATTCGTTAGAGGTCAAGCCACAGGAATGTAAACAGAAGGATCACTCAGCAGACTCACCTCCATATTCAGGAGCAAAAAAATGAAGATTCCTCTGCTCATCCCGGTGTTGCCTTTCTTTGCTGTGGACACTGGCATCTGGGAAAACTGATAGGAAAATCCACCAAATACAAGATTAGATAACATAGTGATGGGCAAATATGATAAATCTGCAAACTAAAAAAAACTATTGTACATCTTACCATTAACAAACAGCCGGTGCCACACTGTGGAAATAAAAATCAAGTATGTTTATTGTGCTTCCTGAAGTGAAATAAACTGGATGCAGTATCAGAAGAAGCCCTGCTGGGAGCAGACCTGAGCCGATCTTGATGAGGCCATTGTGCTGGATGAAGATTGTGTCACAGGTTAGGTTGCCATGGATTATTGGTGGGTCACAGGAGTGCAGATAACTGACAGAAAACATGCATATCAATGTAAAATGTGTAAAAACCAACATCCATAATATCAATTTCCTTTATATAAAAGTTTTCAGTACTTAAGTGCTGACAGAATTTGGGTGCACCATCTCTTCCAGGCCTGAAAGAAAAAGAAGATCTTTGATTACAGATTATAATTTTCTCCACAAAAAATAAACACAGGATAAAAAGAATGTATTATGAAGGTCTGTGATATATCTTTGCAATATAGGAAGCTCGAGATGCACTCAGTGTGACAAAGAGGAAGAATGAGTTCCTGCCAAACAATAACATTCCCCAGATAAAATTTATATCCTGAGAAGAGTAAGCCAAGAGGGTGTTAAGTAATGAATAATCCTTTAGGATATATGGATCTAAACAGATGGTAGATCTGCAATACCCTAAATTACCTCAAGTCTAAGACTGATTATATGACCTGACTGAAAATCCTGACCTTCACATTCATGGTCTTGTGGTTCTTTTTTGTCTTCTTCAGGAACTGTTTGAGACTCCCTGAAGACATGTATTCAGTGATAAATATGACCTGTATGCCACAAGTGGAAAAGGAAAAAATATGTAAACTTAAAAATTGTGCTTTTAATAAGACGTAGCAAGAAAAACAAGGGAAGGAATAAACTTCTCACCCGAGCCTCGGTCTCTTTCGTGTCCAGCCAGTACTTGTGGAACTTGACAATGTTGGGGTGTTCGACCTGCATCAGGTTTTCAAACATCTCCTTGATTTTTTCCTGCATATATATGACAAACATTATACATAACGTAAAGTTTGAAATTCTCACATTAAATTATGGACTAAAGAAAGCTGATCGACTAATCATTAAGAGATAAATAATACAATTTTATTCTTAATCTGAGGAGTTTTTAATCAAAAATACAAAAAACAGCTAATTCAACGTGTTCTGTTGGCATAATATGATTTTTAAGTAAAAAAATTTCTAAAATCTTAAATATTGTGGGAGCATTTGTTGTGTTGTCTTTTTATATTAGAGCAAGCAATTGTTTAACATAAATGTTTAAAGCAGTCTGACAGTCAAAGGCAACATGATAGTTCATTATTTCTAATTGTTAGCAGGGGGCAACTCCTGGGGTTGCAAAAAGGAATAAACTGTATTTAGGTACATCAGTGGAGTATATGCAAAAGGTGAGTTGCACATGCATAGAAAACAACTTGAGTAGGTGCTGCATCATTCCTGATTCCTAGCCTTTATAGATATAGAAAAACCGAGATAATCTAGATTTTTCTCTAGCTCTCTCTGATCATGCTAGCAAAAGCTAAAAATGTTGGTAAAAAGACATGTAAAAAGGATTATAAATACATTTCAAAACTGGTTACTAACATTCAACTAATGAGTTTCTGAACCATTGAACTACAATAAATGTGTGAAAATAACATGCATCAGAATTCGATTTAAAAAGGTACACAGTTTAACAGTACCTCTTGTGCTTTGAAGACCTTTTTGTCTGAGAAGAGAACTTCGTTCCACACCACCTCAACGCCTTCCTCTGTGTCCATGGCCAAGGATGCACTTTCCACACCAGGGACATTTCCTTGGCTGACCTGCAGAGGACAGAAAGAATTAGCTATAGCCCTTAGCATGATGCTAGCATAAATGTTACGTTGAGCAAGTTTCTGCCATTTAACATGACGGTAGGATAAATGTATTCTTGTCATTAATGTAGCATTAGGAACAATGCTAGCATAAAATGTAGCATTTAGCATGAATCCTACATACAAATAGCATTTAGCAAAATACTCAACATTTAGAATGGTGGTAGCATGAATGCAGAATGTAGCATGATTCTGGCATAAAGTGTTATTTAGCATGCTGGTAGGAGAAAATGTAGCTCTTAGCATGTTCTTAGTATAAATGTAGCATTAAGAACAATGCTAATATAAAATGTAGCATTGGGAACAATGCTAGCAAAAATGCAGCATTTGCATGATGCCAAAATAAATGTAAATGCATAACTCCAACATAAAAAGTGCATTTAGCACAATACTCAGCATTTAGGATGCTAGCATAAATGTAGCATTTAGCATTAAGCTAGCATGAAATGTAGCTTTTAACATGATGATAGCATGAAATGTAGCATTTAGCAAGATGGTAGCATGAAATTATGCTTTTACCATGATGATAGCACAAATGCAGCATTGCACAAAAAGCATTGGGCTATTTAGGTATACTGTAACAAGCTTCTTCACACTTTAGCAGGTCTAGCATTCAGCTGAAGTGTTCTTTTGAAACAAATACAAATACAACTTCAAGACACAGCAGTAATTAAAATATAGCTAGGCTGAAATTTCTTTTCTGCTACTAGAATGTCCAATTGTTGACCATTAACTATAGTATGAGATACCACAACTTTATTGTAGTCAATATAGGTATAATAAATCTAGCCAAGTTTCAAACTTAAAATTTAGCTTGAAAATTTTGTTTTGTGAAAATAATGAAGTAGATCAATGTTCTTAAACAAATAAAACATCTTAAAATTAACCAAGCTGACCCTCACAGTGACTACAATATTAGCCAAAAGCTCCATACAATACATTCACAGGATTATCACTCTGGCAGCACCATTGATAAAAAGTTGAAAAAAAAAAGAGAGGAGGACAGTAGATCATGGTTTACAGATCACATTTTTTATCCATTAATGTCTGCGTTGCCTTTAGTGTGGAAAGATGGGAGATATCAAATGCCATCAGTCAGCTATAAAGTGATGAACAGTGAAGAGGGATGAAGGGATGAGCAGGAGCTTTTGTAAAGAAGGCAGAGACAGATTAGCAGACAGCCGTCACAGAGGAAGAGGTGAGGAGATTGTGGACGAGGGATTTAAAGAGACGTGAACATTTAAGAGAAGTGAGCAAGATGGTGGAAGTGGCACTAAAGTAGAGACGACTGCAAAGAAACGAAGCTGAGTGAAGAGTAGAGTGAAGAGGCTGTGACTGTAATCTGGCAGACGCTGACATCCTGCGTCTGTGTCATTGTAAGAGGCGGCCCAGCAGCAAAGAGCTAAAATACGACTCATAACAGGAAATAACCGTCTCAGCTCTGAAACCTCCTGCTTCATTGAAGCAGCAGCAGTGGTGGTGCAGTGAATCAAGAGGCTGAAATGGGTTCAGAGTCCACAGCAATAATGCAAGACCCACGGGTCACACTAATCCTGCACCTTACCCTTGCTTCACTAATTACTTTCTGTGTAAGGATAAGAAGGAATAGCTTTCACAGGACTCATTTGATTACACATATGTATAAGTGAAGTGCTTCACTTATACATAAAGATTGAACAATATCAGCAGTAAATATACACATATAAAAATGCCATCTGTTTTTTGAAGTGCACCAGTCCCTCCTACAGCAAAACACCCACACAACACCACCATACGTCGCATTCTCAGGGTACCATTTTTCCAACCAATGTAAAGATTGTTGTTATGGGTAAAACACTTTAATTTTAGTTTTATCAGACCACACTACATGTGTCCAAAAAAAAGGTTTTCTGTGCCTGATTGTATTTGCATATTGGAATCAGGCTTTTGATGTTTCTTTTGGAACAATGGCTTCCCTCCTTGCTCGGTGGCCTTTCAACCCAAGTCGGTACACGGCTTGTACTGTGGATAATGATACTCATCTCCCCAAGACACTCTGCACTAAAACACAAAACCCAGAGCCCATCTACTTCCTGAACGATATGATGTAGACATTCCCATTCTGTTTAAACTGCCATAAAATTGTTTGAACAGATGAATATGGTCCCTTTAGCTGTCTGGAAATTGAAAATCTGAGAATGAACAAGACTTTTGGAAGTCCAAATTTCTCTGCCCTAAAAATTCTGAATGATTTCTTATAATTTTTTAATGTCTCACACAAAAAAAGCTGTATGTTTGAGGTGTTGCCTTAAAATACATCCACAGCTGTGCCTGCATTTGGCTAAAAAATCCTCAGATTTTTCTGGCATTAGGAATTATGCATAATTTTGGTAATCCTCACTGAACTAAAACTATAAAAGAGTAGTTTCCTGGTTTCCAACCAGGTGATAGGAAAAGGAAATATATCAAAACAAAGTCATTTATAAATTTTGATTTATGTTAGATGTATTCATAACAGCTCAAAATTCTTGAAAGTCACCCCTAGGTATGGGGCCAGTTAATAATGTCAAGGCATACAAAGATTTTATGAAATGCATTCATTTTCTATATATCCACTTAATCTGTCCAGAGTCGGGGTTTCATATCTTCAACAGTCAGTAAGCGAGAGGCAGGATACACTCTGGAGAGGTCACCAGTAAATCACAGGGCAACAGAGAGACGAGCAGCCATGCATGCATGCACTCAGACATAGGTGCAAGTTAGACCAGCTAGATTACATAACATGTATGTTTTTGGACTGTGGGGGAAAGCTGGAATACTGCATGCATGGGGAGAATGGTCAAACACCATGCAGAAAGGCCCCCGTATGGGATTCGAACCAAGACCTTCTTACTGCAAGGCAGCAATGCTAACAACTGCTCAACTGTGCAGCCTTGAAAAGGTTTTAAAAAGCAAAGATCCTTTATACAGTTCCTATGATTTAAATTGCCTTTAATGAGATGCCAAACAAAGTGTCAGAGTGAGTTTTTGTCTGGCTGTATAGAGCACAGAGCAACACAGAACTTAAACTAGTCTGCCAATTCTCCTCTGACATCAGCAAAGCATTTTTGTCGACACAACTGCCGCTCACTGGATACCTTCTCCTTTTTTAGGCCATGTTCTGTAAAGAGATGGTTGTGAGTGAAAATCTCTGTAGGTCAGCAGTTTCTGAACTAGCCAACCTAGAACCAACAACTATGCCACCTTTAGAAGTTCACTTATATTCCCTTTCTTCTTTATTCTGATGCTCAGTTTGAACTTCAGTTGTTGGGACTGAACTACACACAGAGAACAAGAGAGACTGGTAAAACTCTGAAAGCACAGTTTTATCCTGTTCTCATGCACAGCTCCCAGGAAGGAGGAGTTTCACAGCTGGCATCCTCGTGACGTCAAAGAGCTACAAACTCTGCACTGTTCTTTCTCTTTGCCCACAACCTCCACAGGTTGCACAGCGGGGACACGTGTATGAGCATCTTGATCTCACTGGCCAAGTAAAATACTGCATCTAAGAAGAAACCTTGGAGCCAAAATAAAGTATGGTCTGTTGTCAGTGTATTCGGTTGCAGTATCACAGTCAAAATTAAGACTTGCTGTTTTAACCTGTCTGTGCTGCTGCAGGAAATAATATGAAATAATTATAGATTCCCCAAGAAGAGACAGTGTCTCTTCTTGTTTAATTACGTCGACAAAGAGGTTTTTCCCTCTGCCTGAAGAAGACGACATTGCCAGTCCTAGAAAATGCTTGCTCCAGGTGCTAGACCAAGAGCAGCCGCCATGTCTTCTCTGTTTATTGGACCTGCTGGACTCACTGCCCCTATCAGAAATCCACCTGTTCATCAAAGCGGTTCATGTAAGAGGTTGTTTCTAGGCAGAGAAAATTGGTTTAGGGTAATAGAATTTAAGTTAATTTTATTGTGTTTCGCTTTGTTTGTGGTGCTTAATTGCTTCAGTGATACCAGTCCACTGAGCCTAATGGTACAGAATTGTTTTGTAAAGTTGATGACTGGTAAAGAGTCACTTCAGTCCTGCTACATGAGCTTACTCCATCTAATCACCATTTCCTCTTCATCTTCTCTCACTAACTTGAATAAAATATGTCCACATAAGGTGCTAAACTGTCTGTTATCTCTAATGCTAAAGCTCTGCTAATGCTAAAACGGTAGCCACCATTAGTTCTGCTTTTTACTACACAGGTCGCTCTGTTCGCGCACCGATCGGCCGTAGCACACCACCAACGCTAATACACCCATTAATATTTGTATTAGTAGCACCTAAAAGGTACATGTGGGACTTAGAAGGGTTGCTAAATAGCACAGCATCTATTTTCTTTGTGGTTAGCTAAACCGCTAATCCCAGATGTAACATCAACACAGCGTATGTCTGTTCGTTCGCCATCTTTTGAGTCCGCTGTTAACCGCCATTTTAGTCCATCACTATCAGTAATGACTAGCTGACTCAACTCTAATTCAGCAACATAATTTTTAACGCATGTTTTCATTGAAATAATATTTTAATTTCCCTTCTGCTTTGCATTGTGAACTGGTTGTTTAAACAAATATACCAATTTTTGTTCTAAATTACTTTTAATGCTAATTTCACCTTAATCTCAATTCCTCAAAACAAACATTGGTTCTTAAACATATTTATGTACTGTGATATCACTGCATCAATTTATTGGTTTCAGTTTTATTCATTTGTTCCCTTTCACAGATTTATTCTGTATCCTAGTAGTTTAGGTGAATGTTACTCGCCTATTTACATAGTTTGTTGACTGAAGTATTCTGTTAATATATTTAATGTATTTTGTTAATAAATGATTCTATTTTGGAGAGAACTTGTATATGTTAATTCTATATATGTGTGTGCAGGGCTTGCGGTTTGAGAACACCAGTGCATGAACTAACTCCATCATCTATTGTTCAATAATACCACACCTCACCAGGCAGGTATTCATAAAACAATAACTGACATAGACTGAGAGCTGTTGGCTATTAAGACCTGATAATCAGGTGGTTAGTAATTTTGATTGAAATGACTAACTTTGTTAATAATTGCCTTAGGCACTAATAGCTATTCATAGCCAATCCAAACATATTGTTGCACAACATAGTTGATGTCTAAATGCATTAAGTTGCTACCATGTGATCGCCTGGCACCCTAATTGCATTAACAGGCAAGATAAGGGTTGTGCCTAATAAAGTGGCCCTAAAACCTATAAAGAGAGCTCTCTGTAGATCTTCTGAATAGCTGAAATTGAGGAAACACACCTGATAGTCTTCTGCTATTATTTTCACACCTGGTATCTTAACATGTCAGTGGACATTTCCCGAACAGACGTAAAAAGAGACAAAACTTCATGGCGTTGCAGAACTTTAGTCCCAGTCATTATTCGGGCTGGACCCACCACTTAAGTCACTGTTATTACAGCAGAGCTATACTTTTGTAACGCTGTGTGGCATTAGATCGTCGGTTTGGAGGGGTCTAAACAAGCAGACAACAAAAATGATTCAAAGCAAAAGCTAGTATTATCAAACGCAGCTGGGAAAATATGGGTTGCTATGGGTTGTTTGTTCTGCTACAGTGTGGCTGTAGGGCTCTCTGCAGGGTCTTCTCTACAAGGTGGACAGCACAGGGGGAGGGTGACATGTAGTCTCACCAGTCCAACTCAGATGCTAATCTGATTAGAGCTGGGACACAATGGTCTAATTTATTGACAGAGAGAGAAATTCCTTTGTTTCATTAACTGCCCAGAAAGCATCATGCCAGCTTATATATGGCGTCAGATTATTTTTCTTTCCTCCTCTAGATGTTGTGAAACCCTTAGTCGTCCAGTCCCAGTGGGTTTAGCAGGGTCTGCAGTTTGGTCATGGTAGCGTGAGACTCGTAAACAGCACCCACAATGCTGGGCTTTGATTGGCTGTTTGAAGGGAGGGGGGGTTCAGGGTGTGGATGGGGATTTAGGAGTCATGTGCTCATGTCAACACAACGTCTATTCTTAAGTTTGTTGAATCTGCGTCTAAGCTGGGTAAAACTGGATCTCCACAAACCTCTCATTACATTACTAGAAGTGTTATTCCTGTTCACTTAGTGCGGGCATGTCTTCAGCATGATTTGGCAGGCCCAGTCCATTGCCTGGAGGAAAAAAAACACTCAAAGTATCAAATAAATTGAGACAATGCCAAATACAACCTATAATTGGCAAAATATTCACCTAAAAATAAAGGTGAAGCAACATCTTTATTTTAACAGGTAAACATTAGCTCTGCAGACAACTCAAAATCTTTGTTGGTATTGGCAAGAATTTAAAATGTGTCGGACTTAATCACAGACAACAAACATGGTTGAAGCTTCTTTCAAAGCATTTAGAAAGTAGGCTTCTGTTAAATAAATGAAAACAGCGATTTACCATAAAAAGAGGAGGAGCAGTTACACTAAATACACTTTTAATATTATTTTAAAAGTTCAGTCTTTGCTTTCTATTTGAACACTTTGGTGGCTGGTTCTTGTAAATAGCGCTCTATAGTGCTGAGCTGAGCCTTGACCTGTACAAGTCCTGGATGGAGGGAAGGTCAGCCCTGATGATCCTCTCTACTGACTACATCGTTCATTGCAGTTTGGACCTCTCCTGTTTTGTGGATGAGGCAAACCACACAGTGATGGATGAGCACAGGACAGACCGAATAATGGCCGTTTAGAATACAGCCATCTACTACATGCACCTCAACACAGTCGAAACATGGGGTCATGGTAGCGTACACTATCTCCTATGAATGACTGTTTGCTATGATACATCATGCCTTAGTCATTTCTCCTGTGTTTGTCTCATTGTACTTATTCAAACAGGACCCAACTGTTTTCCAAGCCATTACATTTTATTAAAGGTTTTATCTGGACTTGGGCTGCTTTTTGTAAACAAATTTTTAGTCTAGTATGTGAAAATACTCAGAGAATAGCCTGACCTGATTAAAAAAAGTTCCTAAACTCAAGAACTTAAACAAAACAAGCATGATAGAAAAAGAAATCCAGAAGACCCAAATATAAACTGGATCTTTAGGCACTTTGTTGCTAATATCCTTCCCATTTCTCTGGTTAAATATGTAAAAAACATAAACGATAATACAGTTTGACACATTTAATACAGCGCACCCTGCACTTCTATGGTCATCCATATGTGTAAAAAAATTCCTTCAACTGCAGTAGCATAGTCTCACACTATAAAAACTTTGAAAAATACAACCTTAAAATGACCAAACATGCCTTAAAACTATGTTGGCACCAATAGCAGCTGCTCTAAAACAAATGTAGCAGAAGCATTTATTTTATGTATGATTTACTTTTCTTTTTTAAGTTAAGTTCATGTCAAGGGGCCGTTAATTTCTAATTCATTATTTCTTGTTTCCCTGGGGTATCAATATAGAGTGACACTAAGGGCGCCTTTCTAAAAATCACTCCTCAAAATGGAAAAGAAAAGAGAACATGCCATTCCAGCAAAGCAGATGTGTGCTAAGGTTTACAAATCCGAAAATGGTTCAGCAAAATTGCCGCTTGCTTAAAGTTGCTTCAAGGTGAAAATATATTCTTTAAGACATTTAAAAAAGTCTAGAAAACTATTAATTGAGACCACTTTGAAAAGATGTTTTTAAGACAGTAATCAGACAGGAAATGGTTTGAGAAGAGTGAGATTCGATCCCGTGACATTCTGCATCGAGGACTAAGGTATCCGTACAGAGGACGCCCGCTTAACCCCCTGTGCTTCAAGAAAAATATTATTTTTTGCACTTTTACAAAGTAAACTTGCCAATTCCTTTAAATCTTAAGTTAAAATTGTAAACATTTGTCACTCGCAAAAAACAAATATCGATGTAAAATTGAAGCATTTGTAAATGCTAAGGAGAGGCTTAGTTCACTTATGCCTTGGGCTGGCTAGCTGGCTCTATCTATCTATCTATCTATCTATCTATCTATCTATCTATCTATCTATCTAGACCTGAGGTGTATCCTGCTAGCCTACCTTTATAAGGCGCATTATAGTGAGTTTTGTCAGTGCACATCTTCTAAATGCAATAGTAACGTAACATAAATCCGAGCAGCTCTATCTTCTGTGACATGATTATGATTTTCTGAATGACTGGCTCAAGTGAAGTCGAGGCATAATCAGCAATATATTGTGTTTTCTGGAGCTCAGAGAACCACAGACGTCTTCATTGAAAGACAGTCTTTGTTTGATATTGTGTGGGTTGGACCGTTACAGTGACAACGAGCCTCGTCTCCAACCGTGAAGTAGTCTCACTTCCACTCTGTTTCTCTTCCCACACGTCTTACGTTGAAGATGAGCTGATGCGCATTAATATTTAACAACCACATCTGGAGCAGCGACAGCTACACTCGAGTGATGACGGCTAGTGCGGTGGGGTGGGGGGGGGGGGTGGGGGGGGGGGG
>JAHUTJ010051228.1:0-14939 GCA_036250325.1 Characodon lateralis
GGCCGAAGGTCTGATGATACGACAACAAAGTCGATCATTGACCTCCTACCTAGGGTCTCCTGGTGCCAAGTGCACTGATGGACACCCTTATGTTTGAACATGGTGTTCATTATGGACAATCCGTGACTAGCACAGAAGTCCAATAACAAAACACCGCTCGGATTCAGATCGGGGAGGCCATTCCTCCCGATCACGCCTCTCCAGGTGTCACTGTCGTTGAAGTCCCCCAGCAGAATAATGGAGTCCCCGGGAGGGGCACTATCCAGCACCCCCAACAGGGATGCCAAGAAGGCCGGGTACTCCGCACTACCACTCGGCCCATAGGCTGAAATGATAGTCAGAGACCTTTCCCCAACCCGAAGGCGCAGGGATGCGACCCTCTCATCCACTGGGGTAAACCCCAACACTATACGGCTGAGCTGGGGGGCGACAAGCAAACCCACCCCAGCCCGCCGCCTCTCCCCGTGGGCCACTCCAGAGTAGAAGAGAGTCCAGCCCCTCTCGAGGAGATGGGTTCCAGAGCCCACGCTGTGCGTGGAGGCGAGCCCAACTATTTCTAGTCAATATATCTCGACCTCCCACACAAGCTCAGGCTCCTTCCCCCCCAGCGAGGTGACATTCCACGTCCCTAGAGCCAGCCTAAGCATCCGGGGATCGGGCCGCCGAGGTCTCCACCTTCGTCCGCCGCCCAATCCTCTTTACACCGGTCCCTCACGGTTCCCCCTGCAGGTGGCGGGCCCACTGGGGGAGGGTCTAGCGTCTCTTGTTCGGGCTTGGCCCGGCCGGTCCCACAAGGAGCAACCCAGCCACCAGGCGCTCTCCGACAAGTCCCGACCCGAGGCCTGGCTCCAGGGTGGGACCCCGGCTCCGCCGTATCGGGCGACGTCTTGTGCCTCGATTTTGTAGTCGGTCGTGAGGGGTTCTTGAACCGCTCTTTGTCTGACCCGTCACCTAGAGCCTGTTTGCCATGGGAAACCCTACCAGGGGCATTTCAGCCCCCGACAACATAGCCTCTAGGATCATTCGAGCACTCAAACCCCTCCACCGCGTTAAGGTGGCGGTTCAATCACATCATCTGTTATCTTTGTTTGTAATAAATGATTTGTGGTTAGAATTTATTTAATCTAAATTATGGGTTTTAATTATAGTTTTTGACAAATATTTATAATAAATAATCAGATTCCATACAGGAGTCAGAGCTGGAATCCCTGAACGAAAACACCATTCACTTCTGTTCGGTCTCTACCACACGGATCTCTAGCGGGAGCTGGACGGGAGAGGCACCGCACACGAATGTCTCATGGCAGGCAAGAAGGCATAACTCTCCAACTTGGATGCAAAGTGACTACGATCCAACGGTCTAATACACGCAGATCTAGTGCACACGGTTAAATATTACCTGCTTCTCAAAATGCACAAAACCCTGTCTCTAACAATGTGGAGTGAAGTGGTTGTCCCCACGACCTAGGGGAAAGGTATCGGGACAGCAGTTCAGCCGGCTGATATAGCCAACCCCCCACAGCTACCGAGAGTGGCTGCAAAGCTAGTCCCTTTGTTATGTCTTTGTGACACTATAGGAGTGGAAGAGTGGGTGATTTCCCATGCCCAACATGAACACAACATTGCACGCACAAGAGCGTAATGACGTCAGTAGCCGCTGGTACAGTCAACAAAGCAAGCATGGCTCATAGAAAGCGGTCAAAAGTATGGCACCACTTTTTAAAATGCAATCACGTTCGCTGCAATATTTGTGACGCAAATGCAAGGCCAACGGCGGGAATACTTTTAAAGTTTAAATTGTAGCATTTAATAGGCTGCTGTTCTAATCACTGGGCAGTGAACATTGGTGTCCTATCTGTGCTCAGCTCATATGTCTAATACTGTATCAACTGTGGTTTATTAGTTTTTTGCACTTAGCTGTTATTCCTTTGTCTCTGATCTGTCTAACAATCTAGTCTCCTGATTTTGATACTAAACAGCCAGGATTAAGTTCATTATTGTTCTGAAATTAGATTATGGGAGAAGCCCTGTAACAAGGTGCTGACCTGCCCAGGCTGTCCTCTGCTGCATTGACTGCAGGGATATTAAAAGACTTGTAGCAACCATCAAGTTCCATTCTTATGGTCGCTTCTGGGTTTGGGTGGATCCAGGTTCCAACGCGCTTACAGATAATATCCAGACTGTCAAACATGTTGAGGAATGCTCCCATTTATTGAACAGCTGCAAGGTTGGATTGTTTAATCCACTGAGCTCTAATACAACAGAAGACCACCAATAAAAGCTAAGCTTCGCCAACAGAGCCGTAAAAACCGTAGGACCTTCCCTCACACAAACTTTGTGCCTTCTCCTTCTGCACCTATATAACTTTCACCCCACACCGCCACCAGTGGTAGAATGAAATATAGGTCAGTGTGTAAACCAGCATGAAAACACCACCCAAAACAAACCAAATAAAATAATTCAAACTATAACCCCACACCAAGAACATAAATGGCTCCTATAAGACTTATATTACTTTTATGACTTCCATGCTCCAATCCGCTCAAATAAATGTGTTACTTACTGAGATCTTTGCGGTCTTGTTTCTGCTCCGGTTCTGATGTGGATGCTGCAGGAATGGGGGGCTCCACACGGAGCCCTCTGGGGATGTCAGCTTTGACCTTCATCGTTTTAGACATCCTTGATCCCCCTGGGATTCTTCTTTTTCACAATCCTTGTTTGCAACCTACATATGTTTTTTAGTAGGTCAGGGTTTCAGCCATGTCACTGACAGCTTCTGGTTATCTGCTTCCTTTAATTGTAAATCAGACACAAATCAGCATCTGATCAGATAAATTGTATTAACAGACAATGTAAACTGTAGCAGAGATGGAGCGATGCTGCAGAGTGGAGAGTCTGATACCTTGGTCAGAAGTTCTGGTTCCACTCTGTAACTGTCCCCAGTATTGGTCCTCAGCTGAGCAACAAGGCTTAGGGGAGGTGTCCACAGACGACTTGTGCTTCCCCTCACTGTCTCACAAACTCAGAGTGTGGACTCGTCTTTTAGCACTAAACCATGCACCTTTACAGACGCTCAGCGTTGAAAACACTGATTCAATCTCTATTAGCTGCTTTAGACCCATGGTGGCTGGCAGTTCTTTACTGTGCTAATGAAGGCTAATTACATTTTGCACAGCAAACGTCGGCTAGAAATAATAATCACAGCTGTTCAAAACAAACATGCAGAAGCGGTTTCCCCACGGCGAGTGTTGAGTGGAGAGTCTTAGACTTCAATTATACTCGTTTTTCACAAACTTTAAGAGATTTTTCTATCGGGACTTAGCAAACCAAGCTAATGTTGCCACATCCGGTTACTTCCTCTTTACAGACCAATAGATGACACGTAAAGCTCTGATTCGACAAACTACTTCCTGCTCCAAGCGTCAGCTTTTCAAAAGTTAATCGTGTGTCTTTTAGTTTTTCGCACTCCACTGTTTTTAATCTTTCAAAACATTACTCGTTTTCAGGTCATATATAAGTTTATATATAAACTAAACAGGTTATATATAAGCATTTTATGGGACCACTAATAAAGTTTCTGCATAATTAAATATCCACTTATCCTTGTGGTGCAAATAATCAATTAGTTCAATTAGTAAACTTGAAGAGCTACTCAAATGTTACAAAATCTACATTTCCAAGAAAGTATATTAATGTCATGTTAATTGAAACCAGTTGTATTCAACGAGTGGCTGTTTCTCTGTTGTAGGATTAATCATCTTGCATTTGGAAAGTTGTGGGGTCCATTCCAGCTTCCCTCTGATGCCCCCTTGGGCAAGGATCTTAACTTCAAGTTGCCTACTGAGCTGCATGTGAACACTCCAAGTGAGGCTGACTGAATGAGACTAGCAGTGTAAAAGCAATCTGGGTGGTCAGTATATCTGGTAAAGCCCCTGTAGGTACAGTCCATTTCAAGCAGGATAATATGTAAAACCTGTAGGTCACTGTGGTCCATGGACCGGACCAAGACTGTGTTACAGCTGATAAAGTGCGTTCAAATTTTCTAAACAGACACTTGCATTTTGGTTAAATCATTATTCATAATGACCAGAACCAAAAGATTTCAGTCAATGTCAACTTTATTTAAATTGCATTTTAAAACAGACTTGCATGAATGTGCTGCACAGCAATAATGAGCCAGAACAAAGAACAATAAATTAACACTTCATACAACCATAAAACCAAAAAATAAGAAGAGAAGAATAATTTGTAGCAACTGGAGTTGCTGCCTGTCTCAGTGTGCTGCTCTTACAAGGTTGAACTCTTCTTATCTACTTTTGCAAACATCACAATGAAAAGGCTTCTCCATCTCTGGAGTTTAAAATGTTGCTTCATCTGAATGTCACAAAAAGTTAACTGCAATTAATAAAACTTTCAAAAGGTGAAGTGTGAACATCCATGTGTTTTTTCAGATATGCTGGTCTTGAAAATCTTTGACTGCAAACACTACAAACAAATGGTTTCTCTCCTGTGTGAACACGCATGTGTCTCTTTAGATCTCCATGCAGTGAAAACGCTTTACTACAAACATGACAAACAAACTGTTTTTCTCCTGAATGGACTTTCATGTGATTTTCCAGATGATTCCTTTGAATAAATCTGCTTTTGCAGACATCACAACCAAATGGTCTCTCCTCTGTGTGGAGCCTCACATGTCGCTGTAGTTGTGTTTCCTTCACAAAACTTTTTCCACAGTCTCTACAGCTAAATTGTGCATTGTGAATATCCAGGTGCCTTCTCAGATATACTTGCTGTGAAAATCCTTTACTACAAACATCACAAAAAAACGGCTTCTCTCCAGTGTGAACACGCATGTGACTCTTTAGATCACCTTGTCGTAAAAAGCCTTTACTACAAACACTACAAATGTAGTGTTTCTCTCCTGTGTGAATAAGCATGTGTCTCTTTAGAATATTTTGTTGTGAAAAACCTTTATTGCAAACACTACAAACAAAAGGTCTCTCTGCAGTGTGGATCCAGATGTGTTTTTTAAGACTTTCCTTTACCTTAAATCTTGCACCACAAACATCACAAGAAAATGTTTTTTCTTCTGAATGGAGCTTCATGTGAATGTTAAGATTTCTCTTTGCATGGAACCTTCTCCCACAATCATCACAGGAAAATGGAGTCTCTCCAGTGTGAACTCTCATATGTGTCTGAAGAGAAAGTTTTTCCTTAAATCCTTTACCACAAAGATCACACCTATGCTCTCTCATTCCAGTATGAATCATCATGTGTAATTTAATATTTGTCTTAAGTTTAAATCTTTTGCCACAAATATTGCAACCAAATGGCTTCTCTCCTGTGTGGACTCCATACTGAGCCGTAACACTGGAAGACAGTTTTGATGTCTTGTCTCTTCTCTCAAATATCATCGTACTTAGGTGGGAAGAACATACTGGATCGGGGTTCTTGTCTTGTTCTAATCCTCCACAGCTCTGTCCATCAGGTTCTCTTTCCATCTGTATAACTGAGCTGCTGGTTGGAGCTTCTGTCTCTCTCTTGTTTTCAATTTCGATTTGATGAAGCTCTGATAACTGAGGTTTTTCCTCATCTTCATTCTTCACAGAAAGTTGCTCTTCCTCCTGACTGATCCACAGCTCCTCATCTTCCTCCTTTATGTGGGGGGGCTCTGGGTCCTGCTGGTCCAAACCGGGGCTCCAGTCATGGGGAAACACTTTAATCGCCAACATCTGATGGACTGGAAACATCAAAACACACATGTACATCACTGATTGCTTCTGGATGATAAAATAATAATTTACATATGATCTCATTTTCCTTAGCGTTAATAAAGGATTTCTGAATAGAATCGAACATTAAAAGAGTTAGAGTTCACTAAAACAGATGCTAAGAAACCAACTGATTTTGTTGAAATTGTTTTTTAATTTCTGTAAGGAAGTTATATACGATCCTACATGTTGGGCCATGAAACAAGGCAACTTCTAAAGCGCCTCGATTTTATCAAGGCATTAAAATTAATCAGTTTTATTAATAAAATGGATCAATCTCAATGTAAAGGGTACATAATTTAATTAATCAATGCATTCTAGTTGCATACTTTATAAAAAAGAATAAGAGGATTATAAAAATATACTTGTCAGAATCACAATATTGACACTTCAATTGGCATCCAATTATTATATAGGAACCTTTTTACATTTACATTGATAATCAACCAATTAGTAATCACACTAATATATTTTAATAATTGACAAAGTAGAAGCCAGCCCCTCCTTGAACCGCCACCTTAACGTGGTGGAAGGATTTTTAGTGTTTGAATAATCCTAGAAGCAATGTTGTCTGAGGCTCAAATGCCCATGGTAGGGTCTCCCATGGCAAACAGCCTTTGGGTGACAGGTCATACAAAGTGTGGGAAGTCGAGAGATTTCGGCGAGAAATAGTCGGGCTCACCTCCACGTATAGCGATGGTGGGTTTGCTTGTCGATCCCCAGCTGAGCCATGTCATGGTTAGGTTCACTTCGGTGGATGAGAGGGTTGCATCCCTGCACCTTTGTGTAAGGGAGAGGTCTGTGTTGGACTCTTATGGACCCCTCCTGTTGGGGGGGCAGCAATCCTGAGTGTACCGTGAGGCCAGGCGTGCGACAGAGGTGGAAACAGAGGCAAAAACGTGGGCCTGGGAGGAGTTCAGAGGAGTCCTGGAGAAGGACTACTGAGGTCGACCTCGAAGCGATTCTGGCAAACCGCCCAGTGTCTCAGAAGAGGGAAGCAGTGCTTCGCCAACACTGTTTACAGTGGGGTGGGGAGCTGCTGATGAGGGACATTATCGGGTGGTGGAAGGAGTACTTCGAAGATCTCCTCAATCCTGCCGTCATGCCTTCCCTGGTAGAAGCAGAAACTGGGGATTCGGAGTTGAATTCATTCATCCCCCACGCTGAAGTCACAGAGGTGGTCAAAAAGCTCTGCTTTGGCAAGGCTTCGAAGGTGGATGAGATCTTCCCTGAGTACCTCAAGTCTCTGGATGTTGTAGGGCTGCTGTGGCTAACACGCCTCATCAACACTGCATGGCGGTTGGGTTGCTTCTGGACTGGCAGACTGGGGTATGTTCCAACTACAGGGGAATCACACTCCTCAGCCTTTCTAGTAAAGCATAAGCCAGGATTTTGAAGAGGAGAGTCCAACTGATAGTCAAACCTCGGCTTCAAGAGGAGAAGTGTGTCTTTCGTGCCGGCCATGAAACACTGGACCGGTCTACATGTGTTTTGTGGACCTGGAGAAGGCATTCGACCATGTCCCTTGTGGTGCTCTGTGGGGGACACTCCAGGAGTACGGAGTATTAGAGGACATCCGGTCTCTCTACAAGTGAAGCAGGAGTTTGGTTGGCATTGCCGGCACTGTTGGACATGTTCCCGGTGCATGTTGGACTCCAGCAGGGCTGCCCTTTTTCACCGGTCCTGTTCATAATGTTCATAGACAGGATTTGTAGGAGCAGCAAAGAATGGGAAGGGGTCTGGTTTGGGGTTCAGTGGATTTCGTCTCCCCTTTTTGCAGATGTTGTGGTCCTGCTGGCCCCCTCTAGCCAAGACCTACAACATGCACTGGGGCGGTTCATAGCCAAGTGTGAAGCAGCTGGGATTAGAAGCAACTCCTCCAAGTCCAAGGCCATGGTTCTCAACCAGAAAAGGGTGGCTTGCCCTGTTCAGGTTGGAGGAAAGCTCCGGCCTCAAGTGGAGGAGTTTAAGTGTTTTGGGGTCTTGTTCACGAGTGAGTGGAGTATAAAGCGGGAGATTGACAGACGGAGCGGTGTGGCCACAGTAGTAATGAGGACGCTGTGGCAATCCATTGTGGAGAAGAGAGCTGAGCCGAAAAGCAAAGCTCTCGATTTACTGGTCGGTCTACGTTTCTAACCTCACCTATGGGCAAGAAATGTCTTGTGGAGCACCTCAAGGGTCTATCTTAGGCCCTGTTTTGTTTTCATTATACCTTCTGCCTGTGGGTTCCATATTTAGAAAGCACAATATGTCTTTCCATTGCTATGCTGATGATCTCCAAATATATTACCCCTTTAATCCGGATATCTCTGACCCACTGTATTCTCTGTTTAACTGTCTTTGAGAGGTCAGAAATTGGTTAACTCAGAATTGTTTGATAGTGAATGAAAACAACACTGAAATTATGGTGTTTGGTGATTGTACACCTCTCACTAGGTCACCTGATATCCTCGGCCCTCTTGCTCCACATTGCTCCTCCACTGTCAGGAATCTCGGAGTGTTTTTAGACAGTTCTTTTAAATTTGAGAAAAAGGTGTCCACAGTTGTCAAGACCTGTTTTTATCAGTTACAGTAAGTCAAGTTGCCAAAGCCAAATCTTACATTCCTTCTAAAGACCTCAAAACTCTTGTCTAGGCCTTCATTACAGCTAGATTAGACTACTGCAACTCCTTCTACTATGGACTTGAAAAATCATCTCTCCATCATTTACAGGTAGTCCAGAACGCTGCTGCACGGCTGCTAACGGGTACCAGAAGGCATGACCCCATCACTCCAGTTTTAGCAGATTTACACTGGCTGCCTGTGTATTTTTGTATTGATTTTAAGATTCTTTTACTCACATCAAAATTTTAAATGGCTTGGCACCCAATTATTTAACAGTTCTTCTTAACATTGATAATCCAAAAAGAGCACTGAGATCTTCTAGCCAGATGCTCTTAGTTCAGCCGAAGGCCAAATCAAGGCGCACAGAAAATCAGGCTTTTGCTGTGGCCGCTCCCAGTCTCTGGAATAAACTGCCCCTTGAGATTCGGAATGCTGAGTCTGTACAGTCTTTTAAATCCCTCCTGAAAACTCACTTTTTTACATTGGCTTTTAACTCAAGTTCACTTTGAGTGCATCAGAACAGTTAGACTGAGATGTTTCTATATTTTAGTCTTAATACTATTTTGTATATGACGGTTTTTTGGTTTTATGTCTGTCTTCTGTAGTTATGTCATTTGCATTTATTTTTATGTTAAGCACTTTGGTCAACATTAAGTGTGGTTGTTAAATGTGCTATACAAATAAAATTGACATTGACATGAAATTTGGATCATGACCAAAAGAATGAGATCCCGATACAAGCAGGACAAATGAACTTCCTCCGGCCGGTGGCCGGGCACTCCCTTAAAGACAGGGTAAGGAGCTCACCCACCCGAAGGAGCTAGGAGTAGAGCCGCTGCTCAACTGCGGAGTCAGTTGAAGTCGCTTGGGCATCTGTTTCGAATGCCTTCTGGTCTTCATCCCTGGTGGTTGTTTTGGGCACATCCTACCAGGAGGATGCCGAGGGGACGGCCCAGGACCCACTGGAGGGACTATGTCTCTTGGGTGGCCTAAGAACCCCTGGTTTCCCCCTGAGGAGCTGGAGGAGGTGCTTGCGGGGGAGGGAAGTCTGGGCGTCTCTACTAAGTCTGCTGCCCCCACGACCCCGTCCCAATTAAAGCTTCCAAGCATCATAATTGGTTGTAAATCCTAAACTTAAATTGAAGAATGTCTGGAGGAGAGAAAAGGACCAATAATGTCCAACTTCACTTTAGAAATATCAGCCCTGATCACCTTTGAACCCTCTCAAGGCACTTTCTAATACAATAAAAGCCAATTCAATTTAATAATACAGACATATTCCAAGTCAAGTCCATACACTCCAATTGATCCTACTTCTCAGACTATGCAGTCAAGTTCAGTTTATTATTGAAATTGGTTAAAAACGTTTCTATCTAAGGAAACCCTTTCAGCACTAAGGTGCTCAGCTGAGGGCCTGTGATCAAGGACATAATTGTGGGTCTAGCATTGGCGGGTTAAGTTCTCTGCCTAGTTATTTATTTATTGTATCATTTACTTTTGTATAAAGAGCCGGTCAAATTTGGCATTCCAGTTTTAGAAATTCATTCAAATGATTTTACAGTGATTTACCTAACTTTCCTGTTTTCTTTGTATTGATGCTACAGTTTTTCTGTTCCACATCAGTTCAGCAATTTAATAAAAGGTTTACTTTTACTTTATCTTTCTTCTAACACAGAACCAAATATTTAACACTTTTAGAGCACCTTCATAGTCATGTATGCTGCGTTGTGGTGTTTTGGGGGGCTGGAAGGGATTAATTGTATTTCAATTCATTTGAATGAGGAAAATGAATTCCACATATGAATAATTCCAGTTAAGAGCTCCATCGTGGAACAAATTAACTTATAAAGTAGAGGCACCATCAGGGGTGTTTTTAGGGTCTGAACTAATGGGGTCTTTAGCCCAGGCACTAAATAGTTTAGCGGCCCAGTTTATAAATCACTTAAAGTTAAAGTAACACAAGACATGTAGAACCAGCTCTGTGCCTTGGCTGGGTTTTCACTTAATGTAGAATATTGTGAATCAAACAAAACGCTTCACAAATGACTTGGTTTTAATTTTTTGTTAGTAGTTTACATGAAGGATGAAGAGAAACAGTTTACAACTGATGAAAGAAAACATTTGGCTGAAGCAGATAAAGACACATTTTGTGATACTTAGAAAAAACTCCCTGCTCATTCCATCTGACTAAAGTTGTTCTTAAACTCAGAAAAACTATGTTTACTGTGGCTTAAATAAATGTGCTTCTTGCCTTTTTCAAATGTTACTCTCCCACTCTCTCTCACACCCCTCAGGCTCCATTGCTATAATTTCTTAAGTTTCTTAAAAGAAAACTGGTATAACATAAATTATTTTTAGATTTTAATGGAATAGTAAGACCCTAAAAACACATTTATTTATTTTAAATATGTTGTAAGCTAACCCAACATTTCACTAAAATATGTTCCTTCTTTCATCAACCTGTTGTTTTACTGCCATCTATACAGCCCTTCATTCCACTTTGTCTGTTTTTCTCCACTGAGCATGTGAGCCATTAGTTCAGTCTTTATGATTAACACATTCTGCACAGAAAAAGGTGTTTAAAATAGATTATCCTGGACCTTTCTTGGGCTTGGACAATCAGCACTAATATTACAGTTATTAGTAAATATATACATAATTTGGTATGTATGTGTTTCATTGAGCAAAACTGTATCCTTGCTTAATGAGTTTAGTTCATATATTACATATTACATGTATTATTCCGAAAAATAAAACAGTGAACTAATTAATGGTCAATAAAATGAAGAAAGAAACCACCAAGAACTAAAAGACTGCTACAAGGAAGGATCGGCGCATGGCATTTGGAGCTCAACTCTAAACACGTTACAGCAACAATAGCCTAAAACAGGAATGATTTAGACCTCCCAGTCTGTAGGATATGGAAAGTGCTATAACTCAAATTAAAGTCACCAAATAATTTTTTATTAAAGTGAAAATTTTTTACATGAAACGCGAGATGCATTCATCGAATAAATTAATCCATATTTATCCTAAACAAACATGGAAATCATTATTTTTTCTTATTTTTTTTTATTTGAATATTATTATTAACTATGTAATTATAATCTCATTTTATGGTCATGTGCTGCAGCACAAAGGAATATCACATGAGGCTAGCACAACTATAGCAAAGGTGATTGGTCTGCATCTGAGTTGCTGTGCAGATGTTTTAGGATTTGTGTCACCTACCGTGTTCTTCAACAGGAATATCATCTAGAACCTTTTCTAAGGAGAAAAACTCAAACATCCAAAAAGATAGCATGGAGAGATCAGAGGTGGAAGAAGAATAGAGGTGACAGAATGCATTATCAGCCATGGTTTTAAAAGTAAAACTTCACTGATTCTTTATTAGTTACAGAATGCTGTGGGTTAGGGGCCCATTTAAGATCATCATGTGTAGCCGTTCCACAGTCTAGCAGCTCTCTCATAACTTCCAGCTAGAGTTAATTTGCTTCAATTCTGACAAACAAATGAATGTGTCACTTACTGAGATCTTTGCTGTCTTGTTTCTGCTCCACTTTTGATGTCGATGCTGCAGGTATCAGGGGCTCCAAACTGAGCCCTCCAGAGTCTTCTGCTTCAACCTTCATCATTTCAGACATCCTCGATCCACTTGGGATTCTTTTTTTCACAATCCTTGTTTGCAACCTTCACATGTTCTAGTAAGTCAGGGTCTCAATTATATAACCTGTATCTTCTGTATATCTGCTGCCTGAAACTGGAATCAGGCGCAAATCTAATGTTTCTAAAATGTAAACCGTAGCAGAGCTGAAGCGATGCTGCAGAGAGTCTAATAAACTCAGAGCGTGGACTTGTCTTGTAGCACTAAATCATGAGCGTTAGAAGCTTCAACATCTAAAACACTGATTAGGTCTCTGCTGTTTGCTGCTTTAGCTTCACAGTGACTAAAAGTACATTGACTTTGCCAATGAAGGCTAATAACATTCTTCACTGCAAACTTATTGTAGAAATAATCACAGCGATCCAAAAAACATGTGCAAAGGATATCTTCAGGAAGGCTGTCAAGGACAGACTCGGAGACATGAATTACACAGCTGTTTTACACAAACTTTAAGACGTTTTACTGCCAGGACTTAGCTAGTCAAGCTAACATGACTACATCCGGTTACTTCCTCCTCACTGACCAATTAATGACCAGTAAAGCTCTTCATCGGAAAACCTGTTCCGCCTTCAACCATCAGCTTTTCACAATAAAACAATTTACATTAACTTGAAACTATTATATTTATAACCACTTTTTCCGTCTTTTAATGCTACATTGCCTTTTTTATTTCAACAAAACAGATAGATTAAATGCGCTTTATTTACATTGTAAGAGCAGCACGGTGGCACAGTTGGTAGCACTGTTGCCTTGCAGCAAGAAGTTCCTGGGTTTGACTCCTGACCTGGGTTCTTTCTGCATGGAGTTTGCATGTTCTCCCTGTGCATGCGTGGGTTCTCACCAGGTACTCCGGCTTCCTCCCACAGTCCAAAGACATGCCTGTTCGGTACCTTAGGTGTATGAGTGAGTGTGTGTGTGGTTTTTTGTGTGTTGCCCTGCGATGGACTGGCAACCTGTCCAGGGTGTACTCCGCCTCTCGCCCATAGACTGCTGGAGATAGGCACCAGCTTCCCCGCGACCCACTATGGAATAAGCGGTAGAAAATGACTGACATGACTGACTATTTACATTGTACCTATTCACAAAAAGCCTCACCTCAAGGCACTATAGCAACAAAGGCGAGTGGAAAATGATGTAGCCCAAGTGAATAACTGCTGGCACCAAACAATCTTTTTACAGAGAAACATTAATTGTAGAACATCAGTGATTCAACCTGCACCGTAATTAGTAAATTTAATTTAAAAAATGAGTGAAAAACATAAAAACCAAAGAGGCAGACCCATTTTTTAAGAAACTAATTCTAATTTACAGAGGATGCACGCTTTAATAAACTGACTAAAGTTCAACTATCCATTCTGATGAAATGGCAGTGTTTACTTTTATGAAAAAGATCTCGTCTTATTTTAAGTATAGACTTAGCTTTGTTAATGGCAGCTTAAAAAGCGGAGAGGTGGTAGACCAATGTTAATTCTGCTCAGCTCTAGGTTTTGCTAGTGGTGATCTTACAAAAAGGGAGAAGGATATAAGAAATGAAGGACAGGTAGGAGGGAAGAAATAAGGAAGGACACTAGGAAGAAAGGAAAGCAGTACACGAAAGAGAGATGACACACAAGGACAGCAAGGGAGGAAAGAAAGAAGCAAGGATAGACAAGGATGGATGGTAAGACACAGGGATTCAAATAAGTAACAGCACAAGAAAGACAGGAGAGAAGAAAGGAGGGCGGAAGGAAAGAAGGAGGCAAGGAAGAAAAGAAGGAATGTCAACATTTAGACAATAGAATAGTCCAAAGTCTTGAAATACAAATATTTTTCCATCCTATTACTTCTTTTGACCATCCATATCCAGAACTGAAAATAATAAAAATGTAAGATTTTTCCTAAATTTTGCAGATTGTGTTGGAACTCTGGTGATTATAATACATTATGCTAAATCCTGTTTCCAAATGATTCATTAAACAAGATAACCAAAACAAAATAAACTTTGAAACAAATGCTAAAGTGAAATTTCTGTGGCTGAAAAAAGTTCAGAATACCATCTGGCTTGATCAATTGACTAACTTAAAATCAAGGGTTTCTTGACCTGTCTGAAGTATAAAGTAAGGGCTTTACTCTGACACTAGTATTTAACTGTAAACAAAGAGGGAAAAAGGGAGGGGGATTCAGAGACACGGATGCACATTTCCTCTGGCAGCTTCTTACATCAAAATATGCCACAGTAGAGGGATGAGAAAGCTCATGCTTGGTTCAAATCTAGCTGTTGTTTTCACATGTCGCTAATGCATTTCTCTTTTCTCCTGGTTTGGCAAGCAGATATCTGAACAGCCAGCTGTTGATATGACTGAAGTTCATTGTCTGTTCCAGCATTCACATAGCTGTCGGACCTGGCAGCTTTCTGGAAAGGAAAACATCATCAGGCCTAATGAACCAATCAGAAATGGAATTTGAAAATCTCTTGGGTACTCTCCGTTAAATTTTTTTATAATGTAGTAGAAATAAAAACCTACAGAAGGAAATCCTAAGGCTACCCTAACATGTAACAGCTAATAAATGAAGCCATCATAAAAAGAAGCTAACTCATATCATAAAAAGAAGCTAACTCATTTTCAAATCAGAATCAGCTTTATTGCCAAGTTCATACATACAAACAAGAAATTTGACTCCGGTACACTTTGCTCTCTGGTTTTTGTATTACAGAATATACATATATACAATGTACAAATATACACATATATAAATAAAAGGTGCATTTGCAACATCTGTCTGCTGTTGTTTGGTACTCTATTAAATGTTCATCAGAGAAACAGCCTGGGGGAAGAAACTGTCTCTGTGGCGGCTGGTTTTAGTGAACAGTGCTCTGTAGCGGCGGCCTGAAGGTAAAACTCTAAACAGTTTATGTGCAG
>JAHUTJ010051229.1:0-14935 GCA_036250325.1 Characodon lateralis
ATCTAGTCCGTCTCTAGTGAATTCTTTTGAAAATCCAGATGTTGTGCTGGTTCTGTTTCCTGGTGGCCCAGTATGATTCATGCATATTGACTCCAGCTGTGCTCCAGCATCCTGGAACAATAGACTCTGGTGGAACCAGATGGCCGTCCACTGCCTGATGAAAGCTGAATGTCTTCTCCTGACTCTGCTGAGTCTCTCTGATGGTGACTGAAATATTTCTAAAGAAATATCAGATTCTTGGCTGCTGTCTGTGTTGCTGCTGTTGTAGCAGCAGTCAGTTTACTGAAGGGTTCCTCTCTGGCGTCATAAGAAAGCACAACAAAATCACAAAGGAGTAGTCTGGAAATACCTTTTAGTGACATTTATGACCATGTATATCAACAGCCGTTCATATAGTGGCATTAATTTACTTTGTAAAATATTTTATTAATGTCTTCTTCCATAAATGTAATTGGTTTTATCATTAAAAATTCGACGTCACAGGCACTTTAAACTAATTTATTAGAAAATAGGGTTGTGGTTATAAGTGGATCCTGATCCGCGCCGATCCAGAAGGTGGCGCTGCTGAATCTAAAGGCTCTAAGTTTGTTGCTCTCGCCTCTTCGGTCCCTCTCAGGGATCCATCTGTCTCCATGGTAACATGGCTGCTTCCGCCATTGCTAGTTCGTTTTTTTAGGAATCAGTTTTAATTTTTCCTGCTTTTCTTCTCTATTTAACGATGAGAAGGAAGAAATTTGACTTCAGGTGGTTTGTATCCGAGTTGAAAGGTTTCCGTCACACACCGAGGAGCCGCACTGAGCGGTAGGTTTCTATCTGCGCCATTTATTTCCCCCAGAAACCCGCAGTTACTGACGGGCCCATCATGTCAGCTTCATTTAGGCGCTTGTTTTTCGGTGAGTTTTTCCCTGCTAACAGACTCAGACTTGAGCTGTTGGCCTCTGGTCATAACTCCATTAAACGGGATTTGTCACTGAACTCTGGACAGAACTTGCTAAGTTCACTTTTAAGATCTAAGATCAGTTGACTGGTCAGACCTGGACTTGGATGTTCTACTGAATACATCATCCTTTACATCTAACCGTCTTCTGCTGTTCATCAAAGTTCTGGTCATGGAGATATAAAATGATTGTGACAACGATAAACTCCAATTAACGATGACTGAAAACCACCAAATTTGACAGTATTGTCAGGGGCGCTACTTCTGGTTTCCTCCATGGGAGCTTCAATAAATATTCCTAATATGTGAGTAAAATGGGATTGAATGCAATTTAGTGATAAAAATCCCTATTCTTTCTATAAGCGGTGCCCTAACGAAGGGATGTTTTTAAGAGCAGTATTTGTGTTTGTGACATTTAGTCCCAGATACAGAGTTCACGTATATTTTTAATCATTATCACAATAAATACCACAAACTATTGTCCATATGTTAGTTGTTTGGTTCGGACAGCTTTTGTCTCACGATAAATGACATTTTCATTTGAAAATTGCTTTCTGTATTCCCTTCAGACGATCCCAAAAACAAATGAAACTGATACGAGGGAAATTCGTTGTTGCTGCAGTCTGCATGCATAATTCACTCTGATCGGTTAAAGACATTAATAAGGTAAAGTGATATTTTCTCTCAGGTTTCCTGGAAGTTCCTGTGACAGCTGAAGGATTTCCTTCACAGACGCAGAATGCAGGTCAGGACCTTTAAAATGAAATCTAGGTTCTTCTGCAGCTTTGACCTCACAAGGTTCACGTTTCCTTCATGTTGCTCCTCAGGTTCTGCCAATCTGGGGGCTCGCCATCCCTCTCCCAGCAGTGATGATGATCACGGTCAGTCTTTACATGGTGGTCCTGGGGGTCGGGCTGTGGATTCGATACTGCCTCAAGGTTGGTCCTGATGGCCTGCTTGATAATGAAGAACTCAGACTTGTTGTCCTCCTGCAGTTTGAGAAGTAAAATATTTGTTTACTGGAGCTGAGTATGGACAACACCTTCACATCCCTTTAAGTTTTCCATCAACCTCAATTTTTAGTGGGTTTTGCTGAGGTTTGATGTGACCAAGTAGAGCAGAAAATGATAAAGGGCTTCTGTTTTAGGTTCTCTGATGATCATAGTTTTCAACATTGTTACAAATAAAAGCTGAAACGTTTGGGGTTATTGGTGTTCATGTACTTCTTCCTTACGCTTGTTATTTTCCATCATCTGGTGTTTCCACGGTAGCCTTTGAGCTGTAGCATCCTTGGACATCCATCCAACTGGTCAAATGTTCTTTTGGCAAGCAGAGCATGAATGCATTGAACTTGAGTTGGATTGCAATAGTGCACACAATGATATTGCAATGGTTTTTGTGGTTTAATATATTTTGCAGCTGTGGATTTGTGTGATCTTCCCACAGGACTATTGTTCCCTTGGATGTGGCAGCTGCTGTCCAAACATCTCTGTGTGTGAGCAGTGCTTCAGACTGGCTGTAATGTGTGATTGCCGTCTGCCAGGCGTCAGCTCCTTCCTGCCTGATTCCTGCTCCTCACCTTCTGTAAGTAAACCTCCAGCAGTCTTATCTTCTGTCTGCACAGAAAGGTCCCGACGCTCTCGTCTTTTTTCCGTCAGTTAACTTCAGTTGAGTCATGGGTGGTACTTTTATTTACAGAAAGTTTCTTTGATTTAATAAATGTGGAAGTCAATCATGAAATAAAGCTGAGAAGTATTCAGACAGTAGAAAAGTGTTTGTTCAGTCCGTAATACCGAAGAATGATTATTGATAGGAATAGTGTGTAAGTTTGAGACAGCTTCAGAATATTACGAGGTGGTTTTGTTTCTTTGTTAGGTGGGCTGCAGTTCTGATCCTGTGAACAGTGAGGAGTGTTTAAAACCCAGAGGTATTAATAGATGCAGGCAAGGCGCTTTAAATAGATGTTTTATCATCATGGTGATCAAAAGATTGTCCTCATCATCATCATAGGCTGATTGATGAAGGACCCTCCAGAAAAGAATTCAAACAAAGGTTTCTTTGAATGCTGATGATTTTAAGGAGCTTCAACAATATTCTAGACATTCAGTTTGGTAAAAGTTCCTCTGTTAGCTGCAGGTTGTAGAGTAGAATATTATCAATGGATGAGGTTAGAGTTGATCCTTCAGACTGATGGATCCATGAACTGGTTTATTGGAGGTAAAACATTGAATCAGTTTACCTTCTGCTGGTCTTCTCACAGTGCGTCAACATGGACTGTGCCTGCACCTGTCAGCCTCCTGAGTGCGACTCCTGCAACTGCCTCTGCTTTGAGATCCGGATCAAGTAGGAGAGAGGAGCGGTGCTGATCCATCTGGAGTTTATGGTGAATAACTGACATGATGAGATGCAACCGTAGTCTCTCCAAACTGTCACCATGACTCGTTCTTACTTGTTCCCTCAGTAGTTTAATATCAGACTAACTCTAGTTTTAGAGTTAGTTATTTTCTTTGGATGGTGTGGACTTATTATTTTTTATCGTTCCTGTCTAAACACACTTAAAAAACAAATGATATGTATATATTTTCCTAAATAAAGCCAAAACTGAAATCTAAGCTTGCCAGTTCTTCTCTTAATTGATGTTCTTCATCACAGTCAGACAGAAAATCATATTGAAAACTCAAAATAACCATTTGATCACAATCAGACAAACAACATCTAATAGGTTTCTCCTATGTTTAGGTGAACATCAGCACCATCAGAAGTGTTATGAAGGGCATCAGCTGCAGTTCAGAACTGTTTTCTGCCATTGTACGCTATAACTGTGTATAATTTTATTATTTATTTTCATTTATTTCTCTGAATTCATTATTTCCACCTTTGCCTTTTAAATCATTTCAGTTTCTGCAGACAAAAAAACAAGATTAGGGTCTCAGCTGAGAGTTAAAAATGATCAAGACATTGTTTGACCACTAGATGGAGCACATGCTTCACATTAAGGGTTTCTGTAGGTTTCTAGCAATATATAGCAAGGTTATAATTGAGACCTGCCTCAGATCCCAGTGCAATTCATATATAGAAATAAATATATGTTCAAATCAACACAGTTCAGTCCAAGCTGATCCTACTCACTGTACAGTACAGCCACAATCAGTTGAACATGTAATGATCAGATGGTGAAATGTTTTCTTTAAGACAGATGAGCTGATTGCTTCGAGGAATTGACTTAGCAGGAGTCAACAGTGGAAAAGCTAACAGCAACCCACCTGCTTTCTGATTGTCTTGCACAAGGAAGATGCTAAAAGATGTTTAATTTGGACATCTTCTGACACCACCACGGTGGGTTGGTCCTAAGTGTAAGAATCTACTTTAAACATCTGCTGCTTCCTTACCAAGGAGTAATCTTGCTGTAGAAGGTGGGTTGGTCTTTGCTGCAGGTGGACGAAGGTAAAAATAGAAACGCAAAGCAGAGAAAACATGGAGAACAATGTTTTAAACAAGTGGAACTAACTTGTCTGTCTGCTGGTCTCCTAATCTGTTCATCGTCCACCTGCACCTCTGTCTCCACACCAGCTCAGCACTAAGAGCCCACACAAATCAGCCATCATGATATCCTCGGGCACTGATTAATGGAGGAATCTACAACGCATATTTAAATGGTACACTGTCTTTGCCCAAGAAGGCACGTAAATATATCCATGTTCAGAAGCTTAAATTAACATAGACACGTATCCAAATTCATTTATATAAGCTTTGCTTATGGTTGCAATGTGACAACATGTGAAAAAGTTCAACAGCGTGAGAACCTCGGTCTAATACAGCCTTGTCTACAGACATGATGCTGGATGAATTGCAACCTGCTGGATTTAGGTCCAGCTGACCCATAAATGATGATGTGGACCAGTCCTGGTGTCCCATGTTTGAGGTCTAAAGCAGACTGTTTCATGTTCCACGACTCAACAGCTTGTCACCGTGTTCTGTTTGACCCATTCAACCTACACAGCTGCACTGAAACAGAGTAACATCCAGAACATGCAGAACAGCGTTAATTGGACACAACTCATTTTCAGTGTATTTCCTACATTTTGTAGACTTAGATAAAACATATTCAAGCCTATGCAGTTGTAGCTTTCCAGTAATGTGCGATCAACCAATCAGGAAGAAGCTAGAAACAGAAACACACAGATTTATCACTATTACATCAGGACTTCGTTTTCTCCAGTGAAACCACAAAACACTTTTATTAGAGCAAATGCAGTGCAGTTTAATTTCGGTGCAAATATTCTTTGTAAACATTAAGTGCATTAGTGGTTAAAATGTCCACTGCAGTGTTGGAGGACTGCTGAAGTGAGGTAGGTACAAGATAAACAGGTTCAT
The DNA here is from genome assembly GCA_036250325.1 of Characodon lateralis. Classification (NCBI taxonomy): domain Eukaryota; kingdom Metazoa; phylum Chordata; class Actinopteri; order Cyprinodontiformes; family Goodeidae; genus Characodon; species Characodon lateralis. The sequence continues at coordinate 5,312 of JAHUTJ010051229.1, forward strand.
CATTGGCATTTCTGACTCAATGTAACTTTTACACAGCCTTAGACTTGATAATATCCTGCAGTCCTACTAATATCTGTCAACACATTTAAACAGCTTCAGAGGTCCAGTTTGCAGTGTCTGGAACCACATTCCTTCAGATGACGGTAAAATAAACTGAAAAACTAAAACAATGTCCCACTGAGGACAGAAACCAGAAGGTTTCTTCAACAATGGGCTTCAGCGGGTTTTAAAGGCTCATCAGAACTCTTAGAGTGAGATTCAAAATCAGGTAGATTCCCACTATAAAAGCTCTGACTGGGTTTTCCCCCCACAGTGTGCAACTAAACAATTGTTTACACTCATTCGTGCGTCACATCATGTAAAGAAGGTAAAGCTGGACGTTTCTATGGAAACAGTTGGAGACAAAAAGCGAGGACAAACAGATGCCAGCAGAGGAACCAGGAGAAGTAATGTTGACTTCCTCCACTGGTTGCCATGATGGATGTTGCTGCAGTCGTGTTGACGGTGCTGTTAGTGATGAAGGTGTTGTCTTCTATGGTTGGAGTCAGAAAGGTCCCCAGTGACTGAATCAGGAAGTCCTGAAAGCGATTCAGATTTTCAAAGACCATCACAGTGGTTTCTTTGTTTTGTCTGGTAGAGATCTCAACATATGATAGCACGACCACCTGGAACCAAGATCCATCCTGCTCACACATGAGCGGGCCGCCAGAGTCACCCTGGAAGAATAAAAGCACAAGAAGGTTTGTAGTCAACAGCCCAGAACTGGTAGAAAACAAGACTTAATCACTGCCTGGGGCTTCTCCAAAGATCATTTATAATCCAGCAGAAAACCTAAAACAGAACCCCTTTATGGCAGGAAAATCACGCTCAAGTCAGTGGCCTAAGAACCAGAACCGAGCTGGTGGCCCAGCACCCTGCTATCTTCATCAATGAAAGCCAAAGAAGGAGCTTGATGTATTGTGATCATATCTCCAGTCCTGCACAAGGAACCATTATTGGTAACTACGGTAGATATTGTTCTACGATCTCCTCATACATTTGATGCTGCTGCTTCTTAAGGGGTGTCTTTCCAATTAATGCTCTGAGTTTGTTGGTTTGCTTTGGTTTTCCCTTTAGATGTTTTATTCTGTAAATATGTTAATACTAATTGATAATAATTTTTCATATATTCTGCATCTAATGTGCACACCTACAGATCCACTGGACTTATTAAATGTAATTATTTAGACCATTATTTCTGAGAATCCAGTATCATCTGTTCATGCTGTAGATAATTAATATTCATCATTTTATCCCATTGTAATCTGTGATTTTCTGACTAAGTCTTGTCAGAGTTGATCCAAATACTCCTGCGTGCTCGTTAGTTTGGTAAAGCTAAGACATCCTATACTGTTACTAATAGAACAAAGTAATAAAAGAAACACGGAGACTGCAGTCTTTAGATGCCTGTACAGGGAGAAGATCGTCCGAATCCTTCTGAAACTTCCGAAACTTCTGATTACTTCCCCAAGAAGAGCAGTTTTATTCAAAAGCCAGGCGTAACTTGTACATGAAAAAACATACATTTTAATCGACTGTCTGATTTCATATCTAGAGCTGTCTGACACCCATTTAGCTGGCTTTTCGACACTTCCTGTTTTTCTACTTTTGACCTTTATTTACATATGTAGAAATATAAAAATATCTTGTTATCACTGGGCAGAAGTCATCTAAGTCAAACACACACACATTATTAAACATACTTGAGCATAGCAATACAAATCCTATAAGCATGAATATTTTCCAACACTATACATGCTTTTCTATACTGCTGCACCCCTAACTCTGTTGTGATTATGCAATAACACAGCTCAATAATCAGTAAGTATATTAGATTTATTATACTTCAACAGTCTCATGATAAAATGGTGGCAAGAAGCTGCACTCAATAAGTTTTTAGTGGGTTTTATGGGTGGGTTCTGTTCTGGCTGAATGTAGCTTTGATGAGAGTCGTGGATGTAAAAAGTGAAGCTCATCATGGTGAGTGGGACAGAGGAACCTGAAAGCTGTCTGCAGCCCGTTTTTATCTGAGACCTTTCTGTAAAGACTTCTTTCATTACCTCCCATGAGGGCAGGAATGTGGTTCAACCAGTGGATTAACATCAGTGACGTTTAAAACTTGTCCTGACTACAACAGGATAGAACAGAAATGCTGCATCACTGCAGAATAAACAAGCAACCTGTCAACATCCCTCACTGTCCTGTCTTAGCTGGTGACTAAAGCAGGAGACACGGGACACAGCTTCAATGGTCTGGACCTGGAGTTCCCACAAACAGACTGGTTTCATTGAGGATCCCAGACGGAACAACTGGACCTGCTGAGGATCACAGACTACAGGATTTCTCAAACCATCTAATCTCAACTGATCTCATGAAACGTCTCACAGCTGTTGTCATGTCCCAGCTTCTATTTCATTGCCTGTCAGCAACACAAACTTCTAGTGGAGTCAGTAATGGGTTCAGGCTACCCAACTGGGTCCAGATTTAGCTCAGAAAATGTTTGCTTGACTGAGACTGAGGTCAGGTCATGTCGGTTCCCCTCTCACAGTTGCAGACACCAGTCTTCACGCCATGTCACGTTAACAACCCAAAATGTTCTGCCGCTGAGTTTCTGTCAGAACATTAAACATAGTGTGAATATAAACGACCGGATCAGTATCTGTCACGTCTCCTGAGGTCGAAGCAGCAACCCTATGCTTCCAGCGTCTAGTCCAGTTTTAGCCCACAGATGTCCCACAAATCTATGTTGAACAGACAAGCATGCTACTCCTCCCCTATCAGACGTAAATAATGTTTCATGTTACCATGGAAACGATCATTAAATATGAAGAACCGAACGGCGAGTTACGGGGGCCACGTTAGCTGGAAAAAGCAATGCTGTGCTCTAAACTGGCTGCTAACAGTTGTAATTAAGTCCGTTTGTTTTCCGTCTCTTTATTCAGTCTTATTTTAGTAAATAAGGAATGACAATAATCACTCTCAGCCCGTTCCTGTTAGATCTGCAGTCAGAAAGGACAGAGCTTAGGAGCATGCTGTAAATAGCAGCACTGCTCCAGGCGTTTAAATGATCGATTCAAATATTAATGAGGTCTCTAAACATAAAGAAACCACAGAAAATTAATTTCTCTGCAAAACACCTACAAAATGTCTGCTCTACTCTACTATAGTTTCGGGGTCAACTAACCATAAAAACCATTGTATCATGTGCAGATTTTCACTCCAGTCCAGCAGGTGGAAGTAATGAACTGGTTTTTTAAGTTGTACGAGTTGTTTTTGGCTTCAACAACACTTTTTTTGGGAGTTGTGTCATTGTGTATTATTTCCAGATCTTCTCTGACTGGTGCAGTCCAGTGGTAATGCCTCCTCTGAGAATGTTGAAAAGATGGGACCTGATGATTTCTTTGCCAGATCTTTCTAACACACACTTATTAAATTTTGAGGTGTTCTGGCATGTCATTTACTATCCTGGGTATCAGGAAGTGGTGACAGTACACCTGTCCTCTAAAATGTCCCTTGGTTCCTCATAAGATCCTTGAAGTTACACATTATCCCTATTCAGGAATAATCCCCTAAAATGATAAAATCTAAGATCTTTTGGCCATTCAAACCAATTCTGTACGACAGGGGAACTTATTTTCAGGAGGTAAGCTGAAATAATGTGCCATAATAATGTATAATTACTCACCTGTTCCAGTGAAAACTGACTGGTACACATGCTGTTGGTTACTGAGGCATTCCCACAATCGGAAACTGTGGTCTTGAATTCCAGAAGATCTTGCTCACCTAAATTACAGAGAATACATTTGTGTTTCATAACCTGAATTTGCATTCATCTTTATGATTGATTGTGCATGTTTAGCATTGCTGTGTCAGTCTTGGTCTGTTTGATTCACCTCCATTCCCCAAACTCCAGCCAGTAGCCCAGCACGTAGATCCCACTGAGAAGGTTCTTCCATTGCCCAGGCAGATGGGCTGGATGTAATTGTTCAGGATGGGCTTGGTTGATAGCTGAAGCAACGCAATGTTGGAACCTGTTAAGTTGCTCAGAGTGATGTTCACCACATTAAAAAAAAACTCAAAAGGGTTCGCTCCATTCTGCTTCAAACGACCCAACACAACGATATACTCCGACACATTGAGGGAACTGGGGGAGAGAGAATGGACTGAGTTAAGACTGAAGAAATGCTAAAATAAAGTCTTAGAAGAAGCATTTCTCCAAATATTTATATAAAAACTGGTTTTACGCCATCAGAGGCTGACATTCGAGGTTTTCAAATAAATATTCGGACAGTAAATGATGGATTACAATTGCCCCATAGTCATGGTACATCTAATTAGATCAAGTTGACCAAACAGCTACCATCCTCTGCTGGAGCTTACCCTGAGAAGCAGTTAGCATTGGTCAAAACAGCATCCTCTGAAACCAGCGTCCCTCCACAGACATGCTTTCCTTTCTGCAGCAAGCTTGCCATCCACGGCCACTCACCTACTGTCACTGACAAACCTCCACCCACTATACGAGTATTTAGCGGAGCCTGGCCGCAGACTACAGCTGGTGAAAGAATGATAAAACAACAGTCAATAAATCTCTGATAATATACCAAAAGGTGTTAGTACTGAGTTTTAACTCCAAGTCTAAGGCTGAATCCAAACATTTCCAGTCTACACATGATTAGTACTTACGCCTGGGGACAGTGTTTTGTGGAAGGATGCTTGTGGTTGTTGAGGTGGTTGTTGTACGGGATGGTGCTGAGGTACTTGAAAGGTTTGTTGTTGGTTTAGTAATACTGGTTGTAGTTGTAGTAGTAGTAGTGGAGGTGGTTGCCGACATAATTGGGGGTACGCCTGGACAGGAGACGCTGAGGTCCCTGTCATTTCCGGTGGATGTGTAAGTAACGAAGCCTGGAGGGTTTGTGGTTATCTGGCTGTTGATCCAGGCCTGATACTGGGACACTCTAGAATAGACTCCAGGGAAATTTGGCAAAGCACATTGTTTTCCAAAACTAACAATTCCTGCCTGAATCCAGCGATTGTTCTGGTTGCTCACCATTGGACCTCCAGAGTCTCCCTTTAAAATGAGAAACATGTTGTTGAGAGGCGATGAGAGGAAATGATCTGCTGGACAACACCAGATGCTAACAAGCAAAGATGATCACCTGGCAGGAGTCCTTTCCTCCCTGAGTGAGCCCGGCACAGATCATGTTGTCTGTGATGGTGTTCGGTCCATAGCTACATTTACACTGTCTGTTTCCCACAACTGGCACCTCCACCTCCATCAGGTTTTGGGGAGAAGGAGGAGCCACTGAGGAGACACAAATCCACATTATTATTATTATTATTATTAAATGTAAGGGATAGTAAACCTAAGGGACTAGTAAAATGCTGGACTTACAGTAGAAACTAGATATTTACATCTACTGTTCAAAAAGAGGGCTGCACGGTGGCGCAGTTGGTAGCACTGTTGCCTTGCAGCAAGAAGGTCCTGGGTTCAATTCCTGGCATGGGGTCTTTCTGCATGGAGTTTGCATGTTCTCCCCATGCATGCGTGTGTTCTCACCGGGTACTCCGGCTTCCTCCCACAGTCCAAGCACATGCCTGTTAGCTTAATTGGTAACTCTAAATTGCCCTTAGGTGTATGAGTGTGTGGTTGTTTGTGTGTTGCCCTCTGATGGACTGGTGACCTGTCCAGGGTGAACTGCTGGAGATAGGCACCAGCTTCCCTGTGACCCACTATGGAATAAGCAGTAGAAAATGACTGACTGTTTGAAAAGACGCAACCTTTTATTTCTGTCTAAAATAAAATCTGCTTAAGGTTTCCCGTTTTAGGTCAGACTAGATTATCAACATTATTTCTCATTGCTAAATGTTTTTTTCAGATATTTTATAAACATTCTTTAAATTCAAGCCATCTCCTCAGTACTTGGTAGCAATGCCCTTTAAACTGTCCAGATGTTTTGGGTTTCTTCCCACAAGGTTCTCCCAATTACTGGAAATATGGCCCATTTCTCCTGACAGAACCAGTGTAACTGGGTCAGGTTAGGTCACCTTGCTCATACAGAACTTTTCAGCTCCTCCCACAAATGTTTCCTAGGGCTGAGAACAGGACTTTATGATGTCCTCTCCAGAACATGGACTTTGTTGTCCTTCAGCCACTCTGTATCTGACATTGTCCATGGGGACCCATCTGTGTCCAAGCTTTAACCTCCTGGCTGATGTCTGCAGATGTTGCTTCAATATTTCCACATAATGTTCTTTCCTCATGAGGTCTTTTGTTTTGTGAAACGCACCAACAATAAATCCCCACAGCATGATGGTACCACCTCCGTACTTCACAGTTGGAATGTTCTCAGGGTTCAAGCTTCCACCTTTTTCCTTCAAACAGTGGTCATAATGTTCAAACATCTCAGTTTTAGTCTCATCCTGGCTGGTTCTGTTAATATTTAGTGCTGGCTTCTTCCTCCATGAGTGGCCTTCCAGTCCATGTTGGTTCAGGACTGGTTTCATTGTGGATAATGACTCTCCTGCCAGCTCCAGCAGCATCTTCACAAGGTCTTTAGCTTTTGTTCTGAGGTTGATTCACACATTTCTCACCAGAACCCGTTCATTTCAGGGAACAAAACCCATCTCCTTCCTGAACCGTTTGATGGCTGGACATCTCCATGCGGTTTATAGCTGCATGTAATTGTATGAACAGATAAATGTGAAACCTTCAAGCATCTGGAAATTGGACCCAAGGATGAACCCGGCTGGTGGAGGTCCAGAGTTCTTTTCCTGATATCGTAGCTGATTTTTTTTCCCCATGATGTCACACAAGGAAGCGGAAGATCTATTCACCAGCTTCCTCCTGCCTACACAGATGTTTACAGGACCATGACATCATCATCACCTGAGCCTGTACAGATAATTTAAAAGGAACAGTAATCTGAGTAAATGTAAACTTCTGTATTTGAACAACGTAATAAAACATTCTCTCATTATTTTGACATTTAGCAAAACTAAATAATTTGATAGCTATTCCTAACTCACCTAAAAAAGGAAAAGTCTAGTCTGATTTAATGTCAGACAGTAAGAAATGCAGGTTTTGTTTGAAACGCCATGTCATACTTTAGATTGAGCAGCACAAGCAACCTCAGTCTTGACAGCAATGTGAAGTAAAGCCCATTCAGGAATATGGAGGAGATTCCCAGGGAGTGGACTGCAGCTGTAGTCAGAACTTCAAGATCCACCACACACAGACATATCCAGGACATGGACCACGACTGCCTCATTCGTTGTGTTAAATCCTCCCTGAACCAGAGACAACACCAGAGGCATCTCACCAGAGCTGAGGAGAAAAAGGACTGGAGTGTTGCTCTTTAGTCCTAAGTCCTGTTCACTGATAAAAGTAAATTTAGCATTTCAATTGGAAACCAAGGTCTCAGGAGGAAGAGTGAAGCAGTGCTGAATTCAAGCTGCTGGAGGTTCAGTATACAATTTTCACAGTCAGTGATGATGTGGTTATCCCTGTTGCTTGTGCTCCATTTTCTACCACACTTTCTCCTTCCACTCAACTTTCTATGACTATGCTTGGATAAAGCACTCTGTGAACAGCCAGCTTCTTCAGCAATGAGTCCACCAGTCTTCTCCATGATTGTGTAGAACAACATAACATTTCTGTATTCAAAATGATGTAATATTGTAATTTTGGGTTTTCATTAGCTGTAAGTCCATAATAAAATATGCAGCGTGGTGTGTAATGAATCTTAGGGTGCTGTGAAAAAGAAGAGCTACAGAATGGAACCAACAATCTCTACTGTTTTTCTAATGCAATATTTTTTTGTTTTACAGATATTGATTTTATTGGACTTGCTAAACATCATTTGACACATCGGTTCTGCTTCTGCTTGTTCTTACATGGTGAGCATCCACTGCATCTGTTTGTTGTATAAGATTATCCAACTTAACTCTAAGTTGACCAGAATAACTACAACTCCATTCCTCTGTTCTGTTGTGTGACCTACCGCTGAAGCCAGTGTTGCCCCAGCCGGTAACCCAGGAGTTGACGCCGCTGTAGAAGGTGCTGTCTGATGCCGCCAGGCAGACAGGTGAGATGTACGAGTTGAACGTTACGGCTGAGGAGAGCTTCACCAGGGCAATGTCGTTGTCCAGAGTCGAGACTTTGAAATCTTTATGAATGATAACCTGCGCTACTGTCCGGAAGACTTCATTTGGGTTGGAACCCTGCTGACTTTGACGACCCAGATACACCCTCAGATTGGCTGTGCTGCTGGTAAAACTATCAAAAGAGACAAACACAGAAATCTGTAAACCTTTCTGAAGCTTTGATTTTATCCAGCTCCCAATAATTTATTTTTTAAACAATCTTAATATGAATGTTTTTCTTCACATTGATCCACTTTGTGTTGGTTGCATCATTTATCTTGTTTACTAAACTAATCAACTGTTGACTGAGTGGTTGGTTGGATTTGCCTTCTTTGCTCACCTAGTCATGCAGTGAGCGGCAGTCAGCACCCACTCGTTGGTGATCAGAGATCCTCCACAGAAGTGAGCCGAGGTGTGCAGACTGACCTGCCAGGGCCAGCTGCCTGCTATGGCCGTCTGTCCTCCAACAATCCTGGAGTTCATTGTTGCCTGTCCACAGACTGAGGAGAGATGGACATCTAAATGTTTCAGCCTGAAAACACTGTCTGCTTCTGACCATCTGATCTCTTGTCATGTAACATTTAGCTGCATTTACTTGGCATTGAAGATTGACAGAAATATTGACAATATGAAAATGTAAGCTTAAATAAATACTAGCTGGTAATATGCACAGAAACACTGACTTACCAGATAGCTGTGACTCAGACACTGAAAAACAGGAAACAAACTATAAGAGGTAGAAATCAGACATTTTATTTACTTTAGTGGGATCATTGATAGCAGGGCAGGCCTAATTACAATATGGTAGACTGACCCCTAAGTTTTACTGCTGTAAATATCAGCATGCTCTTCATGCCAATAACACACAGTTCAGCAGCATCTGGACAAGGTCTTTAGCTTTTGTTCTGGAGTTGATTCCCACATTTCACACCAGAACCCGTTCATCTCTGGGACACAGAATCTGTCTGGCCGGACATCCCCATGCCATTTATATTTGTGTGTAATTATTTGAAGATCTGAAGTGGAACCTTCAGGCATCTGGAGGTTTGACCCAAGAAGGAACCGGACTGGTGGAGGTCCACAGTTCTCTAGAGTGTTTGAGCTGTCCACAGCTGTTCCTCCATTTAACCCAAATGTTATGAATTAACCTATTAGAAGCTTCCAAAGCCATGACATCATCATCTGCGTGTTCTCATATTGTTTAAAGGCACAGTAATCTTACTGCATGAAAACTTTTGACTTTGAAGAAAGTTCTGGAAATACACTGAATTAATAAAAACATTTTCTAGTCATACTGACCACAAGAAGCTCTTTAGAGTGTTGGGACCCACAGCCATGGTTACAACGTGAAAGGCCAGTACAGACTTTCCTGGAACTTTCAAAATAAATTGCATTAACCTACTTCCGGCACAGCCAGGAAACGGGGTAACTGCGGACTTCCTG